>CM071861.1:681246-693653 GCA_036759665.1 Gynandropsis gynandra | reverse complement strand
CCGCGGCGTCTCGGGTCGCGGCGGCGCGGGTCGCGGCTTCACGGATTTCTTCCTCGGCGTCTCGGGTCGCGGCGTCTCGGGTCGCAGAGAATTCTTCTTCTTCCTTTCCACGGGTCGCGTCCTCCTCATTGTTGATGGTCGCGTCTTCGGCGTCCTCCGGGATCATATCACCGACGCCCCTTAGCGTTCCGATCTCGACGCCCCTTGGTATACCGACCCTGATACCCCTTAGCTTACCGACCCCGATGCCCCTTGGCGTACCGACTCTGATGCCCCTTGGCGTTTTGACCCTGATGCCCCTTGGTGTTTCGACCCCGACGCGCTTTAGCGTTCTAAACTTGACGCCCTTTGGTGTTCCGACATCGACACCCCTTGACATACTGACCTCGACGACTCTATTCGACCATCGACAGACTACCGAACCAAGACAACAGTGTGACAAGCCATCAAAATTTTTGAACGATCCGACCGTCGAAACTTTTCGAGAAAGTGTCTGATTTTTTTCTTTCTTTCTTTTATCTTTTGGCGACCAGAATATGAGACTAAAAATTGCGAACATCTTCATCCATACATCTAGACGATAGGGATATGATGTTTTAATTGCAAGTTGGGCATTGTCGATCTACATGTTCCAACTTGAGGGAGGGTATTGGGATATACAACGACTCATCGTCTCCACACACCTCGTGATTACACTTCTCGTCATTCTAGTTTCCTCGTAATCACGTTTCACATTTTTCTAGTTTGACTCTCTTTGAGTCTTCTCGTTCTACCACTATCCATATCTATATAAATACTTGTATCATTATATGTTCAAGACATCAATAAAAAAATCTTTTTACAATATGGCTTGTCGTATCACTAAGAATATGATTCATTAAACGTGTAAACGCATTATTAGGACACTTGGTTGAATTGAAAGGCATAATGAACCCATTATTACAAACCATGCTTAGTCTTTAACTTTTACATGTTTTGTTCTCAATCACACACATACACATACAAGGTACTTGTCATTAGGTAATCATTCATTAAGGTAATCCACCTTGATCACTCTTTATTACAGAGTTTTCCCAAGAGCATAAGTGTATCTCGGTGTCACAATAAGTATCCTTCATCAGCACACACATCTTTTACTCCAAGATGTCACAATAAGTATGACTATCGGTTATGGATAAAGCAATGCTTTTTTGTACTCTCTAACTCTCGTCAAAAGAAAAGGGTTTTGTCTCATGGATGTCCATTTACAAGCTTTTCTGGAATTTTATCATTACCTAACTATCATTCTAGTGTAATACATCATGATCACTCATTAGTATTTATTTCTTCTTGTTCTTGATAAAGGATTTCAACTGGTCTAGACCAACCCGTCTTGGCCCAAACCCGCAATAAAGTGTCTAGGTAATGGGTTGGGATAGGCTTAAAGTTTAAGGCTCATAGCTCAACTTGAGAGCATTCAAAGGGCTTATCCGACCCACATGCTTTAGATATAAAAGAAAAACATCAAGGTATTCTCACAAATTTATATATTTATTTTTGTTATTTTGAGTTGTTATGTCTAGAGAATCTAATGTTCTCCTACTTCCTCGTTACAATAGAAATCAACTTCTCCATTTCCTTTGGCATCGGTTTACTTTTTCAGAACGATTTTTTTTCTTGGATCTTTGTTTTATTTTAAATTGAAATTAAAGATTATCCCTAGCCCTTTAAACACAAATGAGCTTTTGGTCGGCCGTTCGTCTGGTTTATTTTTGATATCCTCAATTAGTTTTCTAAGACCTCCTTTAGTGTAAAAGGATCTAATAAGACATATTTCCCTTTGAACTCAAATGAATACTTGTTTTTAAATCAGTACCACATCATATAAAACATCGTCCAAATTTATATGGTTTTGGGTGTTTCGAGATAAGCAGCTCCAATTTATTTTATAAATGAAGTACTCACCACATTCATACGGCTCATGTCAACAATGACCCTACACACCTTATGCTTGATTATATTGCATTCCCTGTGATATTTTCTTGTAATAAAATGACCTCTTCTTTAGCTTGAAGATTGAGAGTTATACATGGTACATGAAGCTCTCCCTTTACTATATAATATATCTTGATGACAATATGCAGTAGATCCATAGAGTGACGAGTTTCTACTCGATCTTAGATGTATTTATTCAAACTGCCGAGGCATCAACCGATGATGGCTTCTCAATCCTAATATATTTTAGCACATATCACCAAGAAAATCATTACCTTATGGAATTCCTCCATGCTCTATAAATTGTACACTAACTAACTTAGATGTTGATTCATTTCTCAATGGAAATGAGTATGTCAATGTAGTTGCTTTAGGAAAATGGAAATCGATGCGGGTAACGCAGCCGCATAAGAAAATTAACAAGCTTGCATCAACACTACGATGGTATATGTGAAGTGGTGTCTTTTCATGAAGTCGTTTAATTTCTAACGTAATTGTGTTACAATGGGTAATGTTGGTGTAATGCATTTGCACTCGAAAATTTCATAAACTCAAACCGACGGTTTTTTCTCTCTTATTTTCAAAATATTTCCAAAGCGAAGTTTTATCACGTTGTATTTTATCGCTTCACCATTTCTTAGTGTTTTTCATTGAAACCCAACTTGTTAGTAGATATATTACTTAACACCGGTTATTTTCTGTTTAATTTGAGTTAATTTCGCTGTTTAGTGTGTTTCTGTTTAGAAACAAAGAAATCGCCCTGCCTGAGTGATTTCTCTGAAACTCTTGAATATCTTATCTTTACATGCTCAACCGAGTGATTTAGTTCTCGGGCCAAGTGATTTATTTGTTTCTTTCATTAATGCTCATTTTTTTTGCTGAAAATTGATCATGTTTCTCCATAATATGCTCGCTTCATAGACATACAATAAGTTCGTAAAATGAACCAGAGAATGTGTAAACAGTAACTAAAGACTCTAAAATAAACTAAAACACAAAGGAACATGCAACTAAGTATATAGTTAAAGTAGTGTGATCAATGTTACTCTTTATGTGAGTTATGCCCATAACTAATGGAAAAATGGGTGTTCCATTTTTTCATTTAAGCATTTTATGTATTGAAATTTCCTTCTTATAATTAGTTTATTTTTCTAATATTGTCATTTATACAATGTAATATATTGAAAAAATGAAGTGTCCAACCTATAAATATATGTGTATTATTCGATCTAATGAAGCATCCTACTAAATTAAAATTGATTTAGTTGATTTGTTATATTCTTTTATATTATTTTCTTTATTATCTTGTTATTCTCACCTTTATCTTTATTTGTTTTTACTCTCATTCATGATTTCTTCATTTCATAAATATCTATAATTGTATCCATTAAAATATTCTGTTTGTATCAGTTGTACGATCCACCTTGGTTTTGGATTTTTGATTTCCATAATCTCATCCACATTCAACCAATTCTTGTAAATCTTCAATCATGTTTAGAACTGCAATCAAGATTTGTGTCCATATTTAAATACACAAAGCATCTTCTTTCTAATACCACATTATCTCAAAATTATTTTTTTCTTTTCTGAATCGATGTCCACGAGGAATAAATCTGCATGACAATCAAATCAAGATGATTTCTTTCCATGTACAGAATAAAAAAAAAAATTGGTATTCACCATAGAAGTCACTAATTTTCCACACAACACCTCATACACAAGAAAACCACTAATTTTCCACACAATACCTCATACACAAGACATTCACTAATATTCCAACATACAAAACTTCCTTTTGTGTATATTTTGGTTTTGTACTTATATGAGATGCAGTAACTATGTTATTCTATAAAACTATGAAATCGTGAACCAATGAAGAAAGACATCAAACATTTCCTTCAAATGTTATGATATTGAAATTAGCAACGTTATAGAACCATATTGAAAATTGAAAATATGGACTAAAACGTTTTGAGTACATGCAAAGACAAATGTTCCATGATTCATAAGATAATTCAAGAAATAACACATTTAATTCCTTCCAACCCTCGTCATCAGATAGATGCTTTATTCCCTTCCATCATAAAGTATTTTGTGTGTCATGTCTTAGATGTGGTCTTTTTCTTCAAATCGAACAATATTTTCAACCAATAGAACATGTATTTATATGGCATGATTTTCATGATAATGATTTCTTTGGAAGATTAGTATTGACGCTGCAAAATTAACATTCTAAAAGCTATTTGACCCTAAAATAAATTGCAATTATTTTTACAAATATCAAGCTTTTAATGTGGTATGTCTAACTCTTTTAAAATATTCTTTTTTGTATGAAATGTATTTTTTAAGAATATTTGTTCAGACGAAATTTGGTGGCGCCGTAACACACTAAAACAATATGCAACGGTTTTTACAAATATCAATATTTTAATACAATATGTCTATGTCTTTTAAAACTTTATTTGTCTTGTAATATATTTGTGGAGCTCAATCTCTTTTCAATAAGTATTCATATAGAGTTTGAAAAAATCAATCCATACAATTGTCTCTTATACTATAATCGATTTTTATACTTATAATTTTAGTGAAAGGATAAACACAACTTACATTCATGGAAATTTTTTCTATATAACTCCTAGATAAGTGTTAGTCATCATTTTGACATTTGGCTTTTGTTTCATTGTTTTTGAAACAACCTCATCACATCTTTCATTTGATTGATTTGAGCATTGCCATACCTTTTAGATCGTTGTCTTCATTCTATACGAACCAAACATGATATTTTTCATGAAACTAACCTAATAAAGATGCTTGCAAACAATTAATTGAGTATGGTATTTCATAGTTTTGCACCTTTTGTATGGAGAAACTAACTCATGAATTGTACTAACCCTCGTAAGAACTCTTTTATAATCTCTTATATTATTGGATTATTCTTTCGATACATCCATTTTCTCGATATATATATATATCTTCTTATTTGAAAAAAATAAAGAACATATTTAATGAATTTGAGAAAAATTTTGGATTTAAATAGATAATGAGTGGAGAAACTAACTTTATATTATATAAAGCAAAATTTTAATGGTCATCCGCTGGTATTTGAAACAAAATTATCAATTAAAACAGTCGTGTCCACCATTTAACGATCATCAAGTATTAACATAGCAACAGAACATCATTGATCTGTCATCCAAAATTTTCAATGCCATTTTGTATGGACCATTGATATATCGTAACGATGGTCACTACAAAAAAACTGGCGCTTTCCAACGGACATATCCGTTGGAAAGCGCCCAAAATCCGTTGGAAACAGCCGTTTCCAACGGACGCCAACGGATTTCCGTCCGTTGCGAAAAGTTCGTTGCAAATGCTGATCCGTTGCAATTCGTGACGGCATGCCAACGGATAATATCCGTTACAAATTTGCAACGGAATGGCAACGGAATACGCCGTTGGAAAAACAGTAACGGACGCCCGTTGGAAAAAGTTGTGACGGATCACCGTTGCAACTCTTCAACGGACGGTCGTTGGAAAGCAACGGCTGTCCGTTGCAAAATTAGGCGGGGAAAAATCATTTTTGCAACGGACATCCGTTGCCATGTGGTGGGAACCTGCAACGGACGACCGTTGCAAACTGGCGGGAAAGGTTTGGCGGGAAAACAGATCCAACGGAATCCCGTTAGCACAGCCAACGGATGTCCGTTACAAACCGGTGGGAAACGATTTGGCGGGAAACACAGTGCAACGGATGACCGTTAGCAGTTCCAACGGATGCCCGTTGGAACTTTTGAAAAAAAAATAAAAAAAACAATTTTTAAAACTAAAAGGTTTTTAATAAAAATATTAAAATTATATTACAAAACACAAAAATTAAAACTATTTCCTATTACATATCGTTTAGGCCGGTTGCGTCGTTATCATCCCCGCCATCACCACCACCTCTAGACGGAGTTGCATCCGAATCGAGCACTGGTTCTTGCTGCGGTGTTGATCCCCTCACCTGGCCTGACAACAACTCAATGACGCTCTCCAATTGTTGTATTTTAGATGTTTGTTGCGCCATTTGAGCTCGATGTTCTCGAAGTTGTGATTCGAGATCTTCGATCCGTCGTTGTTGCGAAAAACTCTCTTGCACCGATGGAGGTACCGTCGTGACGTCCTCGATTATGTTCTTTTAAAGCGCTCCGAGACCGTATAGACGTCCCTTATACGGTCTCACCGACTACAAGACAAATAAGAGTAATGTTAGCTTTTAACAAATTATTTGATTAATAATTTACAATTAAAATAATAATCTTTTACCTCTAGATAAATTTGGTCCTTTGCGTGGGTTTCTAATACCACTTCAAGAAGAGTCGGTTCTCTTCCCATCCGTTGCGTCTACAATATAAAAGAAATTTTGTTAGAAAAATATTTAAATAAACAAAAAATCTAAATAATTTAAAATTTACTAATTCTTTTTTTCTTTTCGTGAAAGATTTTGATCCCGAAGTATGGCGATGGGGACCATCTCCGGGAACCTTCTCACCGTAGCGATTTTGTTTGGCCTTCTCGCTCTTGGCCTTGAATGCCGCAGACTCCCAATTCTCAATCAATTTGTTGAAGACCGTTTCAGTTGCCCATTTCGGTCTGTTGTTGTTGGCGTAGTAGTTCCACTTAGCACCGTTCATCATGAAGCGCATCCGAATCTGCATGTCGCGCATCCATGCGGTGAAGATGCGCGTTGTATGAATTCGGCGCCATCTGTATGAACGCTGCAAACAAAGTTATATTATTAGTAGTTTTCAAATATATATATGTAATTATAAAATTGAAATATAATTAAAAAACTTACCACAAAAGTGCGCCACCATCGCTGGCACACAACTTCTGGCGTAACTTGCCAGGAATAGTACAGATCGTCCTGTAACGATCCTTGGATGATGCTATTATTTGTGTGTCTTAACACATCATCCTCATCAAACCTCCATAGCAAAATACAAAGTTAGATAATATTTACGAAATCTAAATAAAATTCATAACAATTATATTAATAATTACCACAACGTTCCAGGAGAACGTTCGGGATCGATGATCGGAAGGGTTGGACGTCCATCGAAATCATCGATCAACGCATCGATATCAACCATATCGTCCCCGTCAACAAATATCGGCGGTGCCGATACTGGAGACGGTGGACGATATGGTGGTGGTGGCGGCGGGGGAGGCGCTCCCGCGGAACAAGCCAACATTCCCCCCATTTCCATAAATCGTCTAGGCCTCATTTTTGTAAGTTTTTGTAGTGTTTTAGAATTCTGGATTTGTTTGGTGTTGAAATAAGAAAAAATCCGTCGCAACATATATATATCGTATTTTCCAAGACCATCCGTTAGAAATTGTAACGGATGGCCGTTGGAAAAGACGTCATCGCAACGGAGTGATTAAATTGACGTGACGTTCCGAATTCCCAACGGCCATCCGTTATAATTTCAAACGGATGACCGTTGGAAATGCTTATTCCCGAGGCGATGGACGGCTAAATGGCGGCTCGTCTGCCTTTCCAACGGTCGTTTGTTGCAATTTGCAACGGACGGCCGTTGGAAACCTGAAAAACGGTTGGGAAAAGCTGCAAATTCTGCAGTCATCATTACTTTTTCCAACGGACATCCGTTGGAATGCTAACGGATGACCGTTGGCAAGGTACACGTGGCGTCAACACGTGGCGTCAAGCGTCAACACGTGGCGACAATTTACCCTTAAAGATTTCCAACGGTCATCCGTTAGAATTCCAACGGATGTCCGTTGGGATCTTTGAAAATCCAGAAATTTTTTATAAGTGTCGGGTGCGAATTTACCCTTATAACGGTCCAACGGTCATCCGTTGCTAAATCCAACGGATGTCCGTTGGGATTATTGAAAATCCAGAAATTTTTTCTAAGTGTCGGGTGCGAATTCGTGGTTCAACAACCGTTAATAGTTTCAACGGGCAACCGTCAACATTGGTATTAGATTATTTTAATTTATTATACATCAAACATCGTTTATATAACATGTTCGATTGTATTAACATTTCGATTATTCGATTACACATCATACATCAAACGTGAAACTTCGTTCATTGACGGTATACGTCATTTACATTACACATCATCTACATGTATTACACATAATAAACATTATTGCATTTACATTTCTTCTTCAGTAGATTCATCGATGGGAGAGTCGTCTTTCGCTTGTTCATTGAATTCGTTGCTGTTTTCATCTTCAGCATCTTCCGGTTCAACGTCTTCATAATCGCGTATGAGTTCTCCGCCTATGTCATTCCTAGCAAGAATCTCGGGAGCTTGGTTATTTTCCGGTAAATATTCCCACATTGTTTTACAAAATGAATCCATGCAATTTTCAGCCACATTGTAATCTGTTTTAATACTCATCAATCTTGAAGATAAAGATAAACGAGACTGGCATTCACGACAACCTTCATATAGAGGTTGTTTCGCCGAATCGCTGAATCCAATAGGTTGAAGAATCGACGTGCATCGATGTTCGGCATCTCTTCATGCGTTTGTTCATTAACAACTCCAGGAAAAGAATCTGACACCATTTTCACATATGGATTGGTCGTTGATTCTTCGTAAATAACTTCTTCTTCGTTGTACTTGTGCATCTTGCACACTATCTCTAACACCGCAATCTTCGCCGTGAAAAAACCAAATTTCGTAATTTTCTACGAAACCCACCTTATACAGATGTTTGCAAACAATTTCTTGACTTCGATACTTCATGTTTTTGCATCTTTTGCATGGACATAACATTAGCAAACAATTTCTTGACTTCGATACTTCATGTTTTTGCATCTTTTGCATGGACATAACATTGTCCCACGTTCTTGATACAAAGGCTACATCGATGCAAAACTCATGAATTGCTTTAATCCGTGTAAGAATTCTTGCGTAATCTTTTCGGTTACAGGATCTTTTCTTCTATACATCCACTCCCTTGATCTATATATATTTCGATTCGAAGTAGAAGACATTTTTTCGAAAATGTTTTTGTTATTGATGGTTTGACGCACTTGTTGGTAAGATCTAAATAGCTAATGTTCCAACGGACATCCGTTGGATATGGCAACGGACGCCCGTTGCAGATTCACGTGTACTTATTTCAACCTGTGAACCTCGAAATTCAAAATATCAACGGCCATCCGTTTCCCGTTGGAACGCTTTTCCCCGGCAATTTCAACGGATGCCCGTTCGAACGCTTTTCCCCGGTTTCTAACGGATCTTTAACGGATAACATTTACTTTCGAACATAAATGGCCAAAACAATATCCTTTCCCGTTGTAAATGCTTGCAAATTCGTCATAATTCGTTATTTTTGCATATTACAATAGTTTAAGTTTTGGTAATTATGATATTGATGAAGTAAGTGGAACTGATTTCATATCGAACTCAATCAGTACGCAAAAACCGAAATATAGAGTCTAAAATTTCATTTATATCTATTTCCAATTACATAATTAACATAGGATAACAATAATAATTTACATAAAAAAATAACTTTAACATAGAATCCTATCCGACAGCTTCCTCCGTCACAAAAACCTGTATCTTTATCTCCATAATTGAATCCAAAACAACCCTAATAAACTTCCTCAACACCGGTAAGAAAGTTTATCAAAATTGTTTTAGATTCAACCATGAAGACAAAAAATACTTGATATTGGTGGTTAGTTTGATATAACCTTTGGTTCTCATATATTGGTGGTTTGTTTGATATGACCTTTGGTTCACATATATATAGTTAAAATTCCAACGGACATCCGTTGGCATTTGTAACGGATGCCCGTTGTAAGATCTCAAAAATTTATTTCTATGGGTGAACCTCGAAATTACCAATATCAATGGCCATCCGTTACAAATGGTAACGGATTACCGTTACAATTGTCAACGGATGACCGTCAGAATATTTTCCCCGGATTCTAACGGTCTTCCAACGGACAGGGGCAACGGAAATTATCCGTTATAATCCATCGCAAATTGTCAACGGATTTGTAACGGATTTAGCAACGGCACTATTCTGTTGCAATCCGTTGGAATTTGTAACGGATTGCAATGGATATGCTCCCGTTGAAAGCATTAACATATCCGTTGCAATCCGTTGCTATTTTCTTCCAACGGACGGATCCGTTGCCCCATCCGTTGGAAATAGCGCGTTTTTTTGTAGTGGGTGTTTGTTGGTTATGTTGGTTATGCGATTTTCAATGGATAGTTCAACTATTATCAAACAATTTTTCAATAGTGAATTTTTTTGATACAGTTTTTGATATTAACAACGAATTTTTAACATTATTGCATCGTTGAAATTCGTTGAAATATTTTTCAACGGATGTATTCGTTGGTCCATCCGCTGAAACAATGTGTTTTTTATATTGTTTCTTTTATCTTATTTGTTCTCTTTTATATGGTTGATTCTACAATAAACTCAAAACGATGTTTATATGATAAACACAAATGATAGATAACCATAAATCGAGAAATGATTCTGATACCAAATATTATGGGTCTAAATTGACATAAAAATACGAGATAAAACCGTTAATAACTTGAAAGCAAAACCTGGAACTTGTTCAATAAATAACAAACTATTTAAACTCCATGCCAACTTATATTGAAAAACTCCAAACGCTAAAATGATTCCAGAACACTTTTGATTAGCACTGATAAGTCGAAAAACATTTAGATTTCGGAATCTAGGATACATTTACTAGTTCTTAAAGATCTAGCACAGAATACGACCCTATAAACATAAAAGTGAATTAATCATATATAAATGGAATCTCTTAAGCTAAATCAGATGAATTTTAACTAATAAAGCTATATTATTTTAGATGTTAAAAAAATCCAACAAATTCGGGAGAAACGGTTAGTCGTATGTTCAAGATAGAGAATCCACTTGGATCGAGTGACCTTTTGCTCGGCCAAGTAGCTCTGATGCTCAAGTCAAACGGACTTGAACTCAGTTAAACTCCCACCATTTGTTACTTCTTCCACTTGCAAATGTGTCCAAAAATGGTTTGGTTGAGAACTTCTTGCTAATCATCTTGGCGATCAAGTTGCGAAGTGTCTTTGAATTCGCTTGTGTGATCGGTCCTTGAATTCATTTATATATTTTTCCCAATTCTCCACCTTATTCATCTTTCCCACATCAATTTCATTCAAGAAAAAGGTGGAACGGTGTCACAGAATCCCAGAATACATATCAGAATGGTTGAAGTGATTGAATAGCCTTTGACCCTGAACATTTAGTGGTTCAAATTTGTTAATGTTTGAAATATCATTTAATTAGGAAGGTTTTTTTATCTTAGTTTCAAGTTTTTGAGATTCTTGGGGAATAAACTTGATCAAAGATTGTTGAAAGTCTTGGAGAGTGGACTTGATCAAATGTTGCTGAGAGTTTATTGAATTTGACTCGGCCATAAAACAACTTGGTGGGCTGAAATTTCAGATAAAGTATTCCTAGATTTCTGGAAAATGTAGTTAAAAACGACCGCTATAAAAGAAAAGTGGTCGAAGCTTGGAAGGATAACCAAGCATCGAGTAAATCGTGAGATATTCTCTTAGGGACAAAAAAAAGATCCTCCGAGAGTTGTTTGAGTGTGTGATGGAGATTGCTCGCACTGGTAGAGCGTGTGTTCTTTGGACTTAGGTTTTCATATTCATGGTCTAACTTAGGGGGGGTTAACTAGGGTATTCTCGAGTGCATTGAGACTGATGCATGAATAAAAATAATAGTTCGGTGAAACATAGTTTCTTATTTATACACTACAAAAAAACTGGCGATTTCCAACGGACGTATCCGTTGGAAATCGCCCAAAATCCGTTGGAAACAGCCGTTTCCAACGGACACCAACGGATTTTCGTCCGTTGCGAAAAGTTCGTTGCAAATGAGGATCCGTTGCAATTCGTGACGGCAATCCAACGGATAATATCCGTTACAAAATTGCAACGGAGTGGCAACGGAAAACGCCGTTGGAATAGAAGTAACGGACGACCGTTGGAAAACGTTGTGACGGATCACCGTTGCAAACTTTCAACGGACGACCGTTGGAGTGCAACGGCTGTCCGTTGCAAAATTAGGAATGCTTTGCAACGGACATCCGTTCCCAAACTAGCGGGAACTTGCAACGGACGGCCGTTGCAAACAGGCGGAAAAGATTTGGCGGGAAAAAAGTTTCAACGGAAGCCCGTTAGCAATTGCAACGGATGTCCGTTGCAAACTGGTGGGAAACGATTTGGCGGGAAAACAATTGCAACGGATGACCGTTACATGTTCCAACGGATGCCCGTTGGAACGTTTGAAAAAAATAAAAAAAATAAAAAAAAAAAAATTAAAAATATTTTTTAAAATAAAAATTTTTTAATTAAAATATTAAATTGTTCACAAAAAAA
>CM071861.1:661310-680755 GCA_036759665.1 Gynandropsis gynandra | reverse complement strand
GCGGACTCTCAATGCCCAATCAATTTGTTGAAGACCGTTTCGGTTGCCCATTTCGGTCTGCTGTTGTTGGCGTAGTAGTTCCGCTTCGCACCATTCATCATGATGCGCATCCGAATCTGCATGTCGCGCACCCATGCAGTGAAGATGCGCGTTGTATGAATTCGGCGCCATCTGTATGAACGCTGCAAAGAAAGTTATATAATTAGTAGTTTTCAAATATATATGTAATTATAAAATTCAAATATAATTATTTAAACTTACCACAAAAGTGCGCCACCATCGCTGACGCACAACTTCTGGCGTAACTTGTCAAGAGTAAAAGAGATCGTCTTGCATCGATCCCCAAATCATGTTGTTATTAGTGTGTCTTAAGACATCACTCTCATCAAACATGCATAACAAAATATAAAGTTAGTAATATTTACGCAATTTAAATGAAATTCATAACAATTACATTAAAATTATCATAATGTTCCAGGTTAACGTTCGGGATCGATGATCGGAAGGGTTGGACGCCCATTGAAATCATCGATCAAGGCATCGATATCAACCATATCGTCCTCGTCAACAAATATCGGCGGTGCCGATACTGGTGACGGAGGACGATATGGTGGTGGTGGCGGTGGGGGAGGCGCTCCCGCGGAATCGGCCAACATTCCCCTCATTCCCGTAAAACGTCTAGGCCTCATTTTCGTAAGTTTTGGTAGTGTAACGGATGACCGTTGGAAACATGCGTCATTGCAACGGATGACCGTTGGAAACATGCGTCATGCGTCAACCTATTTGCTACAGGCACATAAAACATTTTCTTGTATGGTACGTATTTCCGTGAAGATGGTTTTTTAGGCCGAAATCTGCTTGCACCGCAAAACTTGCATTCCAACAAGTCTTTATCATTTCCCCAAAACAACATGCAACTGTTTCTACAAACATCAATTTTCCATGTGGCATTTCCCAAGTCTTTTAACACATTCTTTGTTTCGTAGTATGTCTCGGGAGCTTGGTTATTTTCCGATAAATATTCCCGCATTGTTTTACAAAATATATCCATGCAATTTTCAGCCACATTGTAGTATGTTTTAATACTCATCAATCTTGAAGATAAAGAGAAACGAGATTGACCTTCACGACAACCTTCATATATAGGTTGTTTCGCCGAATCCAATAGGTTGAAGAATCGACGTGCATCGATGTTCGGCATCTCTTCATGCGTTTGTTCATTAACAACTCCAGAAAAAGCATCTGACACCATTTCCACATATGGATTGGTCATTGATTCTTCATAAATAACTTCTTCATTACGTTGTACTTGTGCATCTTGCACACTATCTCTACTTATTTCGACCCGTGAACCTCGAAATTCAAAATATCAACGGTCATCCGTTGCTATTTCTAACGGCCGTCCGTTAACATATGCAACGGATGCCCGTTGGAACGCTTTCCCCGGTTTCTTACGATCTATAACGATCAATATCCTTTCCCGTTGTAAATGCTTACAAATTCGTTATAATTCGTTATTTTTTGGATATTACAATAGTTTAAGTTTTGATAATTATAATATTAATGATGTAAGTGGAACTGATTTCATATCGAACTCAATAAATACGCACAAACCGAAATATAGAGTCTAAAATTTCATTCATATCTCTTTTTACATAATTAACATAGGATAACAATAATAATTTACATAAAAAATAACTTTAACATAGAATTCTATCCGACAGCTACCTCCGTCACCAAAACCAGTATCTTTACTTCCATAATCGAATCCAAAACAACCTTAATAAACTTTCACCACCGGTAAGAAAGTTTATCAAAGTTGTTTTAGATTCAACCATGGAAGCAAAAGATACTTGATATTGGTGGTTTGTTTGATTTATATCCATCACCAAACCCAGTATCTTTATCTCAATAATCGAATCCAAAACAATCTTAATAAACTTACTCACCACCGGTAAGAAAATTTATCAAATTTGTTTTAGATTCAACCATTGAGACAAAAGATACTTGATATTGGTGGTGAGTATATCATATCCGTTGATATTGTTTTAGATTCAACCATATATATAGTTAACTTTTCAACGGACATCCGTTGGCATATGTAACGGATGCCCGTTGCAAGATCTCACGAATTAATATCGACGGTTGAACCTCAAAATTAACTATATCAACGGCCATCCGTTACAAAATGTAACGGATGCCCGTTGCAAGATCTTACGAATTTATTTCGACAGTTGGACCTCGAAATTAACAATATCAACGACCATCCGTTACAAATTGTCACGGATGACCGTTACAGTTTTCAACGGATGACCGTTAGAATATTTCCCCCGGTTTCTAACGGTCTTGCAACGGATAGGTCCAACGGATGTTATCCGTTACAATCCGTCGCAAATTGTCAACGGATTTATAACGGATTTTGTAACGGAAATATTCCGTTAAAATCCGTTACAAAATCCAACGGATTGCAACAGATTCTCTCTCGTTGAAAGCATTAACATATCCGTTGCAATCCGTTGCTATTTTTTTCCAACGGACGGATCCGTTGCCCCGTCCGTTGGAAATTGAGTGTTTTTTTGTAGTGATATATGTTCACTATATGTATTTTCTTTAACTTTTTCAATTGGTATCAGAGCTGGTCACTAAATCTAGATATTTTATCTATTTTTGTGTGAGATCCTAATGACAACATGGAAATTCCAAGAGATATATATTCTTCTAGAAAATCGATCATGCTTAATGCATCCAATTATAGATATTGGAAAGTGAAAATGCGTACAAATATCAGATGCATTGATGAGGATGTGTGGAGTGCAATGAAGAATGGATGAAATCCATTCATGGTTATCGTATGAAATGGAAATTCTAACAAGAAACCATCTAATTAGTGGACGTCCAACGAGAAATCAAAGTCAATTTACAACGCTAAAGCGCTTGCAATAGTTTATGTATTTGTGGACATCAATGAGTCCAAAAAAAAATCAAGGATATGAATCTGCAAAGAAAGAATGTGACACACTAGAGACCATTCATGGAGGTACCTCAAATGTTAAAAGAACTCATCTTATTATCTTAGAAGACTAGTTTGAAAATTTATAGATGAATGAATATAAAAGTGTAAAAGAATTCAACGGAAATATGAATGGATTTGAAAATGAGGTAAGTGTACTTGGTTAGACATACGAAGATAAAAAACTGTTCAAAAAACTTTTAAGGTGTTTACTGAAACTGTGTCCTGCTCAAAAAGCTGCGATGAATGTCTCTAAATACTGATACGACGAGTTTCAAGAAAATTGTCGGAATTCTTGCTGCATATGGATTGGAACTTGAATTTGAACAAGATTCTGCCAACAAGGATATGGACAAAGGAATTATTCTCCATGCAAAAAAATAAAATCTAAGGATAAATAATTTGGAAGAAAATGTGATATTGTTAGCCAAAAAATTGGAAAATTCATGAAGAAGTGAACTGGAATGAAACACACAAATATGGAAGAGCATGTGCTGAGAAAAAAACGGAAATTAGGAGTACAGTGTCACGAATGCAAGGGATTTGTACTTATCAAATCTGAATTTCCAAGCATTCTAAAAAGAGAAAGTGTGTTAAAGAATTTATGTGAAATACAATGTTATAATTGTAAAATATTTGAAGACACTAGAAATGAATGTGTAGATTGAAGTTCAAAATCTAAAGAAAGCGGTGAAAAATGAAATGCAAATTTTGTGGAATCCATTGGAATATTTGATCAAGGCGAAAATAAGATTAAAGAAGAAGGTGATAGCGATGATGATGATGTAAATGTGGAAGCCATTTAATGATGATGATGATGTAAATGTGGAAACCATTTACAATAAATGGCTAAACATGAGCAAGCTTAACATAGAGTTGGTAAAATCTATTGAGAAGTTAGAACAACAACTTCAAGAAACCCAAAAAACTTTAATTTAGAAAGAACAAGATGTTGTAGTAACTAAGAGACAACTGGGGGAAACAGACAAGAAATTGAAGATGCTCACGAATGGAATAAAAAAGCTTGACCATTTGTTGGTCATTGGAACGAAAGATACCATTCATCATGGAATTGGATACGTTGGAAGGAAAGAAAAGTCGCAAATGAAGTTAGTTTCGGGTGGAAAACTTGTAGATCTTGCAACTTCAAGTTACTCGTATTCAAGTATACATGGTTTAGTTAGAAGAACACTTCAAACTAAAGTTGATCTTCACCAAATAAAAATGTAAGATGTTATTATTGTGGAATCTTCGGAAATAAACAATACAAGTGTTTTAAAAAATTCAGAAATGGTCCAAGTAAGTATTCTAAACTCAAATTGAAACAGATTTGATAAGAAAAAGTGCTCTTCAATGCAAAATTACTTACATTTCTACTCAAAATGATAAATCTCGCACTTGGTACATTGATAGTGGACGTCTAGACACATGGAAGGGAATAAAGAACTTCTATCAAATTTTAGTGAAAAGTGATAAAAAGAAAGGGAAAATCAATGGACAATGACATCTACAAATTATGTACAACCCATGGTAAACAACGTTGCTTGACTACTAATTTGATTAGCATTAGTCAATTGTGCGATAGTGATTACAAAGTACAATTTACACACAAAAAATGTTGTATTATGAGTTATGATGGAAAGTATATTCTTTCAGGTATGTGATCATCAAACAATTGCTATGTGTGGAGAGATGAACAAAGGAGTTTGAAGGTGACGAAAGATGATCAATCCTTGGTAAAACTTGCATATTCAAATTTGGTTCGAGGTATTCCTAAACTAAGCCTTTATAATAGTGATTTATGCAAACCATTTAAGTTAGATAAACAAGTTAGTAAGAATCATTTTTTTAAAGGTTGAAAGAGCACAAACGAAAATTGAATATGTGCCTACTAATCGTCATCTAAATGACATCTTTACAAAAACCCCTCGATTTGGATCATTATATGTATAGAAAATTCACTTGGAGTTTGTGAACCCTAAGAAATTATGCTTATGAGTCCTGACTATTTGAATTGACTTCAGAAAAAAATGAAAACTATGTATATAAGAAAGTGAGCATAATTTTTGGAGTGCATGATTTTTTTATTCGTATTTGGTTTATCAAGGTCGCTTAAATTTTACTGAAGTACACATATACTAACAAACTTATTTTTCTCGGATTCAATGTTTGACGTAAAAAAAGAAGTTTAGTTCTTTTACTCCTCTAATTACACGATGATTTATAAAAGGGTTTTAAAAGAGTTTGTTATGAGTATATTGATCGGGTCTAAGTTGAGAGACATTCAAATTCAGATTTGTAACGTCTTAAGGCATAAAGCTAAATTATGCTTAAATACTCTACTATGATTCAATGGAACATAAGAGTATACCTACAAAAAAGATAGCCTAAAAATGTTATAACTGAAAAAACGTTTGTCTAAATAACATCCTAAAAGCATAGAACAAAAAGAAAAGAAAAGAAAAATAATAGAAAAACAAAATAAAAAAATTGGCTCGCAAATGTACTAAAGACTCTTGAGCGAAACCGATAGATTGAGTACTCTAAAACTTATTCTTGTTTCTTTTATATATATGTTTCCTTGATTTTATCAAATTTGGTTTAAAAAGAACGGACTGTTGAACATTTTTTTAGGGAGAAAAGAAATAAATAAAAGAAAATAAGAGAATAGATAAGTACATTTAAACATTTAAAGGATTTTTTAAATTTTTTTTGAAAGATTGGATATTATAAGCATATTTGTAGATTGATTTTCGGTATCTTTTCAAATCCTAAAATAAAAGAGATTTTCGTCTTCTCATGCTTTTTATATAACAATGGTGAAATGACGTCAAGACATAATGCAAATGTAATCGAAGGTGTTAGGGAATGATATGGAAGAAAACCAAGTTATAGAACCTTGTGCAAGAAAAATCACTGATCAATAGTTCATTTTATTTGTGTGACTAATCTTTATTGTTTTTTAATATTTGATCATACAAACAGGTGGAAAAAATTGAGGTTCTAGCGTTGGAGATATGGTGATCAAAGCTAACCAAATGAATGATCTAAGGAAATGAATGACCTACATGTGATGATTGTGGTTGACTAATATTCTTAACTTTTTATGCACAAGTTTTTGTTTGTATGATCACAAATTCAAAGGGAGAGATTATTAATGTTTGAAATATCATTTAATTAATGAATATTGTTTTGTGTTTGTTTTAGGTTGTTGAGTTTTGGGGAATGGACTTGATCAAAGGTTGTTAAGATTCTTGGGGAGTAAACTTGATCAAATATTGTTGAGAGTTTATTAGATTTGATTTGGTCATGAAACAACTTGGTAGGTTGAAATTTTTGGATAAGGTGTTCTAGGATTTTCGGCAAGTGCAGTTAACACACGACCACTATAAAAGAAAGATTGTAGAAGCTTGGAAGATAACCAAACATTAAATAACTTATGAGATATATTCTCAGAGATAGAAAAAAATTTCGTAGAGAGTTGTTTGAGTGTGTGGCAGTGACTTCTATTACTGGTAGAATGTGTGCTTTTTAATTTAGTTTTTCATATTCACGGTCTAAGTCAAAGAAATAGATTATTATATTCTCGAATGCATTACAAGACAAAACAAATATACTTTGATATTGACATATAAATAAAAAACAATAGTTCGGTGAAATACAATTTTTTTATTTTTATATTTATATTATATATGTTATCTTTTAACTTTTTCATTCTCCTCCAAACGTGCAAAAACGTACAACAAAGACGGATTTAAAGACCACGAGATACAATCAGCAAAAAAACAGGGCGTCGTCGAAGATCTCATTGCTATTTCATACAAGCAACTATACACATTAATTCTCCGATGGATATTTAATTAGATGACGTCAGTTGATGTAGTGACAATCGACAACAAGACATCTTATATTAGTGTGTGGCTTTTGCAAATTAGAAATTTAATTATTTTCGGAGGAAGGAATCCTAACATTATGTTTAAAAAATCTTTTTTAAAAAAAAAATCAGAAACCATGTTAGCGAGTGGTCATGTATCAATCTTTATTTTAGTAAACCAATCTCTAAATCATCGTTACTATATTCTTCTTCTTCTTCTTCTTCCCTAAGACCACCCGATGAAGATGAGACGTCTTTTTCTCCGGCGGCTGACGTCAGCTCCTGCGCCCTCTTCACTTGATGTTTCCAATCCGTACGAATCACCGTATAAAGCAACATAGCTAAACAGGTCACCTGTGCTGCCAACAGTCCGTACCACAGCCCTTTAAATCCAATGTTCAATACAAACGTCGTCACCACCGCTACGGGAAGCCCCACGACGTAGAACGCGCAGAGATTAACGCGTGCGCCGTCCTTGGGACGCGCTGTACCCGTCAATACCCCACAAGCTGCGGTCTGTGGAGAGTTCCCGACCTCGCACAGCCCGACAATGGGAAGAGCAGAGGAAATGAGTTCCAGAATCTGCGGCTCGTCCGTGAACATCTTCCCCCACACCGACCGCAGCACCGTCATGAAACACGCGGCCGAAATTCCGTACGCCACCGCAAGAATCAGTCCGATCACGGTGGCACACTGAGCACGCCTGGGTTGGCCGGCGCCGAGGGCATGGCCGATGCGCGTGGCGATGGCGCTACTGATGGCAAAGGGAACGACGTAGAGCAACCCTGTGGTCTGTATGAGTATCCCCGTGGCCGCGACGCTTGCTTCGGGATTTCCGAGAAGGCCGCAGAGGAAAAGCATGATCTCATACCACCAATACTCCAAACAGACGGATATTGCGCTGGGTGCCGCCAGAGAAAGCAGCGGCCACCAGCCGCTGAAGAGCGACCGCAACGCGAGACCGTGCCACGGCTTGATAGGAGAATCCGATATAAACGTGTAAACGAGGAGGCCCAAGTTGAGGTTGATGGTATTAAACGCCATCGCGACAGCAACGCCCTTAACGCCCAAACGCAAGTACACGACGAAGACGTAGTTGAACAAAGGATGAAGCATGATCGAGACAATGGCGGAGATGGTTAGCGGCGACGTTAACCCTTGCGTTCTGAGAAACGTGCGGAGAGGGTGAAGCATGGCCTGAGCGAGAAGCTCAGGTACGAAGAAGACCATGTAGACTTTGGCGACCCGAGTGATGTCAGGATCTTGACCTAATCGGAGGAAAATGGGTTCGATGTGAAGCCATGAGACGGCGATGGGGAGAGAAACAAGAAGCAAGAGACAGAGCATCTTCTGAAAGGTTTGGCTGAGGAGGGACAATCGCTTGGCGCCGAAGGCTTGGCCGCAGATAGGATCCATGCCGACGGAGAGACCCTTCAGAACGGCAACGCCGGTGATATTGCCGAAGCCTATGGCGAGTGATCCGCCGGCGAGTTCGAGTTTTCCGAGGTGACTCAGGAACCACATTGAGATCACTGATCTTGAGAATATAAGCAGTGAAGTCATGACGATGGGGCACGCAATCTTCCCCAGCGAGGCCACTTCTTCTCCCACCTGCATGCATGTGATAATACAATTATAGGCCGATAACTTTGTTATATTCATTCGAATGTAACGCATTTATTCATATATTCTATTTACTATTTACTATTATGATATTATAAAAAATATATATATATATATATATATATACCAAAGAGTATTCACACATGGCCTTGGAGGAGAAGTGAATTACTTTTATTAACTTTAGGAATTCATTCATGGGCAAGTACCCAAAAAGCTAGTTGCCAACCCCCCAATGGATCATACTCTTGATTTTTTTTTTCCTTTTTTCTTTTTTTTTATTTTCTTCATGAACTCAATATAATAAAATTTCTCTAAAAGAAAAAGAAGCTTCTAATTTTGAATTCCAAAAGCTCTGAAATTCTGGAACTTCAAGGTATCGATTGATTTTAAGGTTTCAAAAAGTAGGTAAGAAATTAATACTTTTGACGTGTGTGTGTGTGTATAAGATATAATTTTGTATTCAGTTTAAAGTTTTTAAATATATGGTCCGACCAAATATTGGGAAACACTAACTATATATATCTTAATAAAATATCCTCAAATTTGGACACTTGAGAACATTATTGGTTTTAACTAGTGTATAAAATTCTTCATTTTTCCAACCCAAAGTATGTATTTTATGTTACTTAAAAATCATTTTTTTAATTCCATGATGGTTATATATATACGTTTTCTCCGTGGGTTCGTTTTATATATATATATATATATGGATATCACATACGGAGATATTATTTTGCATTTGTACAAAAGAAAAAAAAAAGCTAAATTACTTCTCTCATCGGCAGGGAGATAAAAAATTTTAAAAAAAACTATTTAAAGAAAATAACACAAATACATTAAGTGAGGCAAATTGAATGTCCAATCCTATGCTATACATCTTTTAATGATATATTGAATCTATATATAGCTAGACAGATTTTTCTTTTTAAAAAAAAGAAAATTATTTTATGATAATATAGTTTATATTACCTAAAACCTAAAAAGGTAAATGAGCCGTAGAATCAAAACAAGACATGTTGTTTATATCAGCCAATATGGAACAAAAAAGACATGTCACTGTCACCAGAAAGACATTTAAGTTATGACCAAATACATACAATATGTCAACTATTAAGAAATACGAATAAAAAAACAAATATGAATAGGTTTTTGTGATGAAATATATATTTTAAAAATAAATAAATAAATAAATAAATAGAAAAGAAGAATAAGAGACAGGCCTCGTTGAAAGGGAAATGGCGGAGGAAGCTGGAGAAGAGCTTAGAGGTGTAATCTTCTTCATCAGCTTTCTTCGATAATATCACATCGCATTCTTCATTTAAAATCCCATCATCTGATCCATTGGGAGTCCTCGTTGATGTGCACATGTTCGTTTTATATGATGATGATGATGATGATGATATGATGATGATGATGATGATGAAAACAGTATATACTTGTAGAGATTATAGTAAAGAGTTTGCTGTAGTTCCGTGGAGAGAGAGAGAGATATAGAGAGAGAGAGAAAGCAAGAATGTCACTTTCGCAGCCTCTTATTTATGCACTTTCAACTCTTATATAAGTTTTTAATAATTTTACTTTTATGGAAATGTGCCTCTTCTCGCTTTTTATTCTTTTTTTTTATTTTTTTTATTTCTTTGATTACTTTTAGACACATTTGAGGTTTTGAGCTGACAAAGTTACAGTACAAGAATAAGGAAATATTAAAAATTACATTATTGTTGTATATATTCTCTATTTAATTTTGAATTACTAATGCATGTTACATCTTTTTTGGAATTTATTATAGTATATCAAAGCTGTTGGTTCCTTTCAAAGTTTAAGGTTATTAAAAAGGTAGAGTGGTCTAAAAATTCTGTTAACCACCTTTGATTTTTTTTGGAATCTCCATAAACCAAATTTTTGTATTTTAAACTCTTTCAATTGAAGAAGAAAAATCTCAAAAACATCTAGATTTTTTTAAATTTTTTTTTTAAATTTATATGCCACAATTAACGGATTGTGACTCGCATTAGAGAGTCTTGGAAGAGGAATTCATGCACAAGGCTTTAAAAAAACTTATGATGAATCAAAACATGTTGAATGTTTTGAACAAATTTGAAGATAAATGTATATGAGGAGGACCCAAGTTATATTTCTCCTTAATTCGCTACTTGACCAATAAGAACATCTATAATACATATTGAAATACAATAGAAGAGAAACAATTACATTTTTTAGAAGATCACAAGGGTTTTATAGATAAAAGAACTTGATTTAGCAAAAAAAAAAACAAAAGATTTTTCGAGGGCATAATACCTAGAGGAGGTTAAAAAAAGAGACAATTCTAATAAAAAAACTATATATCCTAAAATAAATTAGGATATGGATGTTAGTATTGTATAAAGAATGACATTACAAATGTAATCGCATAAACAAAAAGAAAAAAATAGAAGAAGATCAAATCCGAAACAATGGTGAAGTTGTTGTAAAATCGTGATATCAAAATGAAGTGTTTAGAATCTCAAAATAAAATCTTACAATGGATTTGGGCTATTATTTGGCAATAATCAAATTTGTGATGTAGAAGGTATAGGATTAATGCAACTAAAACTTTATTATAAAATCATATATTGTCACATTTTGGGATCTATAATATATCCAATTGGGTCAACCGAACTCTTAGATGTATTGACTTCTAAAGAGTCATTTGATAATAAATAAATTGACATGTTCATTTTATGTCATTTTAACTTTCGATATGAAATTTTTTAATAATAATAATGAAGATGAATGGATTGTCTAGTTGGATTGAAAGGAAGGTTTAACAACGTTTATATTTATATTATATATAAATGTTAATTTACTGAAAAGTAGTGATTTCGGATGTAAATAAAAATTGTTGTTACTAAGATATAAATATAAAACCATGCAAAGTTATTTGTGATGGGTGTTAACATTTCATACTTTCAAAATATATAAACCCAATTTTAGCGTTTTTATTTTTAATTTTATTCTCACAAAGAAGCCATTAATTATCTCACAAATAGCACATAAACAAATAAAGGAGTACGCAAAGAATGACGTAATTTGAGAGGAAATAAATTAAGTGGGGGAGAGAGAGGTGATAACTTTAATTGCCAATTATAGAAGGATGCCTTGGCAAATATGGTAAATAAAATCAACTATTGGCATTTATTATTCTTCCTCATTTCCACTTCTCCTTTTTTTTTTGTTTCAAAGGCCAATATAGTCAAAGTGGAATGTTTCAACTGAGTTTTTTTTTTTTTGCCACTATTAAATTTTTTTTTCTTTACTTTTTTTTTTGTTTCAAAGGCCAATATAGTCAAAGTGGAATGTTTCAACTGAGTTTTTTTTTTTTTGCCACTATTATTCCCAAATTTCTTTACAATTGTCACAATTATTGTTTAAATTGTTTTATTTTTTCTTTATTTGGTATAGTGATATCCGACTCAAACAGCATATTCTAATTACTGAATTAATGTATCATATGACATGTATTTTGACCACTTTTATTTATTTAGTTAAAAGACAATGATGTATAGTTAAAAGACCGATGTGTATGTATATGACATTATTATACGGATAAGTGTATATATATGTATATATAACATTTGTTTCTATTGTTTATATGACATGTGTGTGCAGGATTATTGTTGTTTATAAAGTGTGGTCTTATATATAAATTTTTCTTGGTCTGTGTCTCTACCATGTCTCTACCATTAGATGTTAATTTATAAAATAATGTTGTTTTTTTTTTCTTATATATGAATATTAAATGTCTAATAATATTTATATTTGAAAGCTTATCAATGTTTATAAAAGAGAGGTTATGATAGCACTTAGACACAAGTTCCAAGGCGGCTCTTGCGTTCAACCAGAGGTCTTCTTATCATTAACAACACTAATACTTATATTCATTGTCCATTCATATCCTAAATCCAATTTTCGTTTGTTTTTATTTTACAACAAATATATATATATATATATATGTCTTATCTATTTTTTATTTGGATCACGACTAATATATTTATTATATCTAAAATGAAAAATTTACACTCAAATGTTGGAAGATGGAAATTTAATAATGGCATCATATTTTTTGGAATTTTTTTATAAAAAAGATATTTGCAAATTGCATAGTCGTCTTTTGCCTTTTTCTAAAAGAAAAGGTTTAAAAATAGCTTCAATAATGAAGAATGTGAAGCAAAATCATGACAGGAGGTGGAGCAAAATTGCTCCCTACGATCCAAGCATCAGAAATCCTCATTTTTTATAATCTCAACATTATATATTCATTCACTTTGGTAGCCAATCACTTTTTTTTTGTCATCTTGTTTATGAATTGCGTCTTTCCGACCTTCAATCTTCTTTATTGTATTATTACATACGGTATAATATATATATATATTGGGCTGTGCCACAGTAAGATATATATTCATATATATTGTTTCTTTGATTTGGAATGATATTATGAAGTGCAAACTCTTCATGTTCATAGGCACAATTTGTGAAAAATTTTCAATCTTATAGAGACCACAAGGTTTAATATTTTTATAATAACGATGTCTAAATGTTTTGACCACTACAAAAGTAGTTTTGTCATTTTCGTTCTCCCACTCATAATCATTTTTGTTGTATTTATTTTTTTTCTTTCCACTTCGCCTATGTTATGTTGCTCATGTATTCGTTAGACCTATAGAAGATCGATACCAAATAAAATTTTCAGTGTTTATTGGCTTCGTCAACATATCCATCATTAGGGGTGGGCAAATTACCCGGAAAACCCGACCCGACCCGAAACCCGTCCCGAACCCGCGTAAAATTACTCGAACCCGCGGGTTCGGGTTCGGGTAATGAAATCTCATTACCCGCGGGTTCGGGTTCGGGTAGAAAAATGCCTGAATTGCGACTTTCCGACCTTCAATCTTCTTTATTGTATTATTACATATGATCTAATATATATATATATATACACATATACATTGTGATGTGCCACAATAAGATATATATTCATATATATATTTTGGGTGAATCCAAAATTTTTAAATAATTTTTTAATTAATTAGATCCAAATTCGTATTATAGCATCTAGTTCATTGTAATTAAAATATTTAATGTTTAAAATGTTGCAAACGTGATTTATATATTTTAAGATCAAATCTAGATATAAAAGGAATATTATACTGTTTTGATGTGTATGATGTAATATATCAATTATAGATTTCTATGTTCGGTTCAAACACGAATAAATAATTGTTAGGAAACAAAATAAAGACGATAAAAATATAAAAATAGGACACCGAGATTTTACATGATTTGTCAAAGTGTCTATGTCAATGGACAAACAATAAAATTTTTTACCGACTCTTAAGAAATTACAACATTTTCTCAAATTGTAAGGAAAAAAACATTTATATCTTTCTCTAACAATTTGGAGAAAAACTCTCTCCAATACCCAAAAAAATAAGAGAAACAAAATTAATTTTTTCTCTATTTCTTTTTTTCTTTGATTTGGAATGATATTTAGAGGTGCAAACTTCTCGTATTTATAGGCATAATTTGTGAGAAATTCAACCTTGTAGGGACCACAAGGTTTAATATTTCTATAAAAACGATGTCTAAATGTTTTGACAACCATAGAAGTGGTTTTGTCACTTTCATTCTCCCACTCACAATCACTTTTGTTGTATTCATTTTCTTTTTCTTTCCATTTCACCTCTGTTATGTTACTTATGTTTTCGCTAGACCCATAGAAGATCGATATCAAATAAAATTTTCAGTGTTTACTAGCTTCGTCAACATATCCGTCATAATTTCCTCTATATGAATTTTTTGAATATCCACACTACCTTCCTCCATCTTTTCTTGTACAAAATGATATTGTACCCTTATGTGTTTCGTCTTCGGATGAAATGTTGGATTCTTTGCAAGATGCAAAACGCTCTAACTATCACAGAACAAGACAATATTATCTTGTTTATGGCTAACCTCCTCCATCAACATTTGCAACTACATTGCCTCTTTTTTGGCTTGTGTGGGCACGACATACTCAACCTCTATCGTAGATGTCGTGACAATAGACTGTAGTTTTGAAATCTAGCTTACATCACCGTAAGCAAGAGTAAACATATATTTTGTAGTGGATTTGCTTTTGTCAAGGTCACATGTATAGTTCGAATCGACATATCTAGTAACAGTCAAGTCTGATCATCTATAACACAATGCAACATTTATGGTCCCCTCTAATGCATACGGTACTCGAAACATATCCAACCTCTTTTTTTTTGTGCTAGAACACATCTTAGAGAATAACTTGAAATTAATAAGAAGGCGGATAGAAATTGACTTACAATCTTGCATGTTGAAACAATATAAACTTTTACTGATATAGTTCTTTTATGAAAGACAAATCTTCCTATTATTTCTTTCTCAATGAATTTGCATCCCCAGAATTTCACTTGCTTGGTCCAAGTCTTTCATTTCAAACTCTCTAGCCAATTGGGCCTTCAGTTCTTTAATACGATCATTGTTGGGGTCTGCTACCAATATATCGTCAACATACAACAACAAAATAATGAAATAATCATTACCAAATCTCTTGTTGTACGCATAAGGATCTACATTCAGTCTGTTATATCCAAGGTCTTTATGAAAGAATCAAATCTCTTATACCAAAATCTCGGCTCTTGAACCAAGTTCTCTTTTCCTTTGTTTGAAAATCTTTTTGGTTGGATCATATAAATTTCTTCTTCATGTTCTCAATGAAAAAATACAATTTTAATATCTAACTGTTCAAGATGAATATTTAATATAGCATACATTGCCAGGATAACTCTATCTCTTGTGAGTCGAACAACATGTGAGAAGATTTCATTGAAATTGATCCTTTATTTCTGAGAGAATCCTTTTACCACTAACTTTGCATGATACCCTTCCACTTGATCATTGCAATCTCGTTTTATTTTGAAGATCCATTTATTTCCAATATCCATCTTTCCTTATGGTAAAGGAACAAGATCTCACGTATTATTTTTCTAAAGTGCTTACATCTCTTTTCCATTACTGTCATCCACTGAGATGCATCTTTTCTTTGAACTGCCTCACGAAACATGAGTGGTTCTCCATCTTTCGAAATCTCAGTTGGCCAAGATTATACGATATATTTAGAAGAACATGGAACTCGTTGTTTTGTTCGATTTTAAATATAATTTCAACACTGCTTCTTCGTATGACCTTTTTTATGTAGTGAAAGCATTTAATAACTTTCTTACTTTGATTTGCCAGCATATTGACTCCCACTTGAACCATGTTCCATTGATTTTCTTTTTATCATCGCCAAGGCCTCTGCTTGTTGCGAGCTTACCAACATATCCTTCTTATTTTTGCATCTCCATTATTCTTCTAGAATATTAGTTGCAACATCGTCAAATACTATATACTCTGTGAGATTGCTCGTCATGTTCACGATGAGTGAATCATACGAATCTGGTAAGCTTTGGAGCAAGATCTCGGCACGCTCTTTTATGTCTGTTTTGTAACTCATTTTGGAGAGTTTCGGAAATAGTGTATTGAGCGTACTTACATGCTCTGTCATGAAAGTAGATTTCGACATCCGAAGAGTGTACAATCTTTTTTTAAGAAGATCATATTATGGAATGACTTTGTCTCATATAACTTTGAGAAATACTCCTAGAATTCCTTTGGAGTTTCCAATTCTTCTACAATATTGAAGATGTCATCACGAAACCTAGATGCAAACTGGCGATGACACTTTCAACTATGAAAAACTTATATTAAACTAGAGCTTTGATATCATTGTTGAGATCAGAACGTGGATAAATAACTATTAGGGAACAAAATAAAGACGAGAAAAATATAAAAATAAGACACCGAGGCTTTACGTGGTTCGAAAAAATGCCTACGTCCACGGGAGACAATAAAAGATTTTACTCTTAATGAATCACAACACTTCTCTCAAATTATAATGAGAAAACACTGATATTTCTTATTAGGGTTGTTTATATATAAGGGTGTTTTTGTACTTACGCATAGTCGTATTAGGGTTTGTAACTTCTATTTAAACAAGGCTTTAGACCTAATAATACACACGTTTCATTCTAATTTGGCATGGTATCAGAGCCTTAGCCGTCTAAACGATTTAATTTTTTCCAACCACCGCCGCTTTTAGCCGCCGTCGTCGCCTTTTCGCTTTTCCGACCGCCGCCGCGTATATTCGCCGCCGCCGTCGTCTTATTCTCTTCCGCCGCCGCCGCAGCTGTTCCCTGCCGCCACCGCCGTGATTTCTTCTGCCGCCGCCGCAGTTTCTGCCGCCGCCGCATCGTTTCAGACTGCCATCCATCGTTGCTGATTGCCCTCCTTCGCATCCTTGCAGACTGTCCGTATCTGCGTCGCTGCGTCCGCTGCTACCGCTCCGGTTACAGTCCGCTCCGATCCCGTCGCGCCTTCCGATTCGCGCTTCTCATCTGCAGATCCCGTCGAAATCGCGTTCTGTTTTTCCCAGAAATCGGGTTCCCGTCGAAATCCCAGGCTTCCCGTCGAAGAACCCAGAAATCCCAGGCTTGCAGATCTGCTCGTCGCTGTTGTCCGCCGATATCTCTCCGGTCGCGCGTTCCCGCTGGTTGCGTGTTCCCGCCGGTCGCGTGTTTCAGCTGGTCGCGTGTTTCTGCCGGCGTCGCCTAGCCCAGTTTCTGCCGGCGTTGCTGTTGTCTCCAGTCGTCCTCTTCAAGAGCTTCACTGTGAGCGTGGAACTCACAGATAAAAAAAAATTAAAAAAACAAAATAAAAAAAAAGATTAAAAAATTAAATTTATTAACAGTAAAAAAAAAGAGGATTAATAAAAAAAATAAAAAAAAAACTTACAGTGAATAAATTCTCTGATCCGCGCGCGCATACTGTCTCGATCCGATCCGAGGATTCATCGCTGGTCACATGGCTTTCCAGCCAGGTGTAGCCAACGCTCAGACGTCCGGTGCTGCCGCTGTTCAGCCGGTTGTCGCACAGCCGCCTCACGTCCGTGCGATTTGTACTTTAGGTTCTCCATATTACCTGCATCCGTCGGAAGGGGCGAGTACTATACGCATGAATGCAGCTCGTGTTGTAGACGTAGCCCCGGAATCGAAGTCCAATCACGATCTTGATCGCAGTGCTATGCCAGGTTTCAATGACGAGCAGTGATCTACCTTGCTGTCATTGCTCAAGCTGAAACCATATGGGTTTGATGATACTCAGTCTCGTAAGACAGATTACACTGAATATATTTTGGATTCAGGAGCATCTCATCATTTGACAGGAAATTTACATTCCTTAGTCAATGTTTCGCCGATTACTCCATGTCCTATGTGGCTTCTCGAGATTTGTGGCATCATCGGCTTTGGCATCCGGCTGCTAAGGGTTTTGGTTTTTTGCCTACAGTTTTTTGCATTTCTAAACAGACTAAGAATAAGGCTCCTTGCGATATTTGTTTTCGAGCCAAATAAACTCGTGCTGTGTTTTCTTCTAGTGAGTCCAATGCTGCGTTTTGTTTTGATTTGATTCATTCCGATATTTGGGGACCATATAATGTGCATGCTACAACTGGTGCTGTTTATTTTCTTACATTAGTGGATGATCATTCTCGAGTTGTTTGGGTTTATTTGATGCGTTCTAAATCCGAAGTCAAGTATCTTATTCCTAATTTTTGTGAAATGGTGAAACGTCAATTTGATAGTTGTGTTAAGGTTGTACGGACAGACAATGGGACCGAATTCATTGGTCTTCGACGGTACTTCCAAACACATGGGATACTTCACCAGACTTCGTGCGTATACACTCCTCAGCAGAATGGTCGGGTTGAGCGCAAACATCGCCACATTCTTAATGTTGCTCGTGCCATTATGTTTCAAGCGCATCTGCCTGCAACTTTTTGGGGTGAGTGTATTTTAGCTGCTTCATATTTGATAAATCGTACACCATCTACGTTGCTTCATGGGAAGTCTCCGTATGAGGTTTTGTATGGATCTCCACCATCTTATGATCGTCTTCGCACTTTTGGATGCCTATGTTATGCACATAGAGGAAAGAAAGAGACGGATAAGTTTGCTTCTCGTGGTCACAAGTGTATCTTGATTGGGTTTCCGTTTGGACAGAAAGGATGGAAGGTGTTTGATCTTGAGACTCGTGAGTTTTTTATCTCTCGTGACGTGGTGTTTTTTGAGCATATTTTTCCATTTGCGGAAGGTTCTGCAGGCTCATCTTCACGAATATTATCTTCCACACATCCGACTCTCCATCCTTCAGTCTTTGATGATTCATCAGACATGTTTCATCTACCACAGATTTCTGGTTCTTCAGATAGGGGGCGGTCTGATTTGCCCCATGGTGATCTTCCAGTTGATGAATCATCGCCCGAGTCGTCTTCACCTAGTGATGAGTCTACATCTGTTTCTCCTCCAGTTCATGGTTCAGGGTTATCTACTGTTGAGGTACTTGGTCGTGGTCATCGTACCAAGGTTTCTTCTGTTAAGCTTCGAGATTATGTCACTTACTCTGCTCGCTGTCTTGAAGACCTCATTCGCATTTCTTCTCCGCCCTCTTCTTCGTCCTCAGGTACTGTCTCGTATCCCATAGCGAATTACGTTACTAATGCTAACTTTACTTCGAGACATCGAGCTTTCTTTGCAGCTATTGCCACTGGCACCGAGCCTCGTTTTTCCTCCGAGGCTGCCGTGACTCCTCATTGGAATGAGGCTATGAAACAGGAACTTAGTGCTTTGGCAGACAATGACACTTGGAGTTTGACTACTCTATCACCGGGGAAGAAAGCCATTGGATGCCGATGGGTTTACAAGATCAAGTACAAGTCTGATGGGAGTATCGAACGCTACAAAGCTCGACTTGTTGTCCTTGGCAATCGGCAAACTGAAGGCGTTGATTTCG
>CM071861.1:627609-661270 GCA_036759665.1 Gynandropsis gynandra | reverse complement strand
TGCAATCACGGTCAGACTCATCCTTGTTTACTTTGGTTCGAGGTACGCGACATCTTCATGTTCTTGTTTATGTTGATGATCTTTTGATTGGTGGGAATGATGTTGACATGATGGAGGTCTTCAAGACATATCTTCGGTACTGTTTTCGTATGAAGGATCTTGGGGTTCTCAAGTATTTTTTGGGAATTGAGGTTGTCAGGACTTCTGATGGGATATACTTGTCGCAGCGTAAGTATGCGTCTGACATTGTTTCCGAGTGCGGTCTTCTTGCATGTCGCCTTGTCACCTTTCCTCTCGAGCAGAATCATCGTTTTTCCGATGCTTCTGGGGCATTTCACTCGAATCTTGAGCAGTATCGTCGTCTTGTGGGGCGTCTTCTCTATTTGACTACCACACGCCCAGATATCAGTTTTGTGGTTCATACTCTTTCTCAGTTCATGCAGCAACCACGTGAGGAGCATTGGCTTGCTGCATTGCGAGTGGTTCGTTATTTGAAGGGTTCTCTTGGGCAAGGTATTTGGTTACGCTCCGATTGTGATCTTCTACTTTCAGGTTTTTGTGACTCTGATTGGGCCTCTTGTCGTCTTACTCGACGATCGGTTGGAGGATATATTGTGTTTCTTGGTAATTCACCTATCGCGTGGAAAACCAAGAAACAAGCTACTGTTTCACGTTCTTCGGCTGAGGCAGAATATCGATCTATGGCACATCTTACGAGTGAGCTCATTTGGTTGCGAGCTCTACTTCGGGACTTTGGCATTCTTTCTTCGGCTCCTATACGACTTTTCTGTGACAATCAGGCTGCTTTGCACATTGCTGCAAATTCTGTGTTTCATGAGCGTACGAAACACATTGAGATAGATTGTCATTTCATTCGAGACGCAGTTCGGGACGGCATCATTCAGACATCTCATGTTCGTTCGTCAGAACAGGTTGCCGATATCTTCACCAAGGCGTTGGGACATAATCCTTTTCTTTATTTGCGTTCCAAGTTGGGCATTCGAGATCTACATGCTCCAACTTGAGGGGGCGTATTAGGGTTGTTTATATATAAGGGTGTTTTTGTACTTACGCATAGTCGTATTAGGGTTTGTAACTTCTATTTAAACAAGGCTTTAGACCTAATAATACACACGTTTCATTCTAATTTGGCATTTCTTTCTAACAATTTAGAGAAAAACTCTTTCAAATATTTAAGAGAAAATAACCAAAAAATCAAGAGAAACAAAAATAATTTTTTTCTCTAATTTTTTTTTTTGTTTGGGATGATATTCTAAAGTGAAAATGCGTCGTATTTATACACATAATTTGTTGGAAATTTCAACCTTGTAAATACCACAAAGTTTAATATTTTTAAAAAATGGTATCTAAATGTTTTGACCACAAAAATGGTTTTGTCACTTACATTTTGCCATTTTAAATTTTGAAATAATTTTGAGATTAATTAGAAATTAAATCTACATTTATTAACTAAAGTTTGTTATTAATGTGCGCATATATATATATATATATATATAAGAAAAACTCAGTTTATTGGATCTCACGTAAGTTGGCGTGCCTGAGTCGGGGAATTATCATAAAGAAGAAAGCTGGGACCAGAAGAAAGCTTAAGCGTACGGAAGATGCTTAACGCTAACCAATTACTCTCTAAACACATGCACTTAACACTCACTAAGTGAGTGTCTCACACATTTATTTCCTCATTAGCTCCTCCAATTATACATACATATATATATATATATATACACAATTCACGACCCTTGGAGCGAGTTAGAGTTTTTTACTTGTTGCCTTTTCCTCTAACATTTTGGTCATTGATTTTTTTCTTTTTTAATATTATACAAGAAAAATGATTGTAAAGGAAGAATTTTAATCAATTATCAATAAGATGATTCCAACATTAAGCAAAAGAACTAAGGGAGCAGTGATTTTGATAATAAACAGTTCGCATATGGTAACTTTTTTTTTTACCTCGTGAAGCAGAATTATAACCATCTGATTTAGTCATTTGATGTTAGTGCCGAATTAACATCATTTTCTTGATGATTAAAAGGATTTTACGAAGTTAATATAAGAGAGATTGGTTTAATGCATGTTAGAAGGTTGATAATACTACGTATAAAGCATAAACAAATAACAAAAAGGGTGCATTATATGGACAACATTTAATTAAACCGTGAATTATATATGAACATGAGAGGTTGACATAACGTCAATGTATATTATTATTATATTAGGCTATGTAAATAAAGTTCTTTTTTATAGTTTTGAGACTAATATATATATATATATATGCGACAATCCTCGTTACCGCCTCAACACCAATGAATACACTTTATTTCATATGTTCTGTGTATGTTGCATTGATACACGGAAACCCTTTAGAAGTATGGAAAATGTATAATTTATGTTATCATCAAATGAGTTAGTTTAAACTTTTTCTAGAAAATATTTTTTTCTAAAAAATAAACTTTTAAAGGAAATTTATGTAATCATCGCACTCATTAGTTTAAACCTTTTTTAGTTCTAATATTTTAATATTTTTAAAGAAAGTTTATAATAAATGGATGTATTACAATATTTAAGAGAGTATATATACAAAGTCAAGATTACTTAACCCGAAACAATGTAAAGCTACAATAATGTACATGAATTACTATAGTATTACCTTTATATAATGTCTCCTCCGATGAGTCCAATCTTGACATATGAAGAGTGATATGTCGTACGTCGAATAAACTTCGTTAGTATGCTCGAAAATTGATCGAAAGAAGCAATATGCGTAACGCGAAGGGAAACCTGCTTGCACTTAATGTTGGCTTCTAAAAGTGTACCAAAAAAACAAGATGCTTCATGTGCGAGTGAAAAATTGGATTAGCAGAGAGGTGGATTACACCAACATTATCACAACAAATATAATAACTCATTGAACTTAGCTGATGTTGCTGCAATATATCTATACTCAGTTTATGTTGACGACATTGTTGTTAGTCCATTTGTTTCTTCAATGACCAAAATTGTGCGCGAAGGCCGAGATACACAATGAAGGTTTATGTGGACGTAAAATCATCTATATCATATGCATCATTAAAAGCATTAAGTGACATGAGATTAGTAAATGAGTAGAATACTGCAATTGTTTGTGTCCTTATTAAGACTTTTTTTGCAGCTTGGTAGTGAGTCGAGGTTGAAGCATGCATGAATTGTGAGAGGCGATTGACAGCGAAACTGATATTAGGTCTTGTGTGCGCAAGATATTGTGGACTCCTAACCACTATACGATATTCTGTGGAATCTTCTAGTGGTTCACCATCATTCAATACTAGTATTGTAGTCGATTTCATCGACGTAGAGATAGGCTTAGAATCAATCATGTGTACCCGCCTGGGAAAATTAAGGATGAATTTCAGTTGAGTAAGTATGATACTATTTTTGTCGCATGTTGTCTTAAACCTAAGAAATAAACACATATCCCATGAAAATGAAGTCAACAACATAGATGAGAAAAAATAATCGGATATCAAATGTGTGTCGTATAGAAAGTGACTCATTCTTCAAGGAGTTCGCAAACCCTTGAGAGAGCAAGAAACGCTGGAGGTTTAAATATCATACCTTTGGAGTTTGATTTAAACCATATAAATTACTTTCTTGACCTTGCAAGCCTATCATGGAAGATCACAATCAATAAACACAAGTGGTTGAGATATGTATGCTTCCTCGTTCAGATCCTATTGAAGAAAAACATTTTTGGCTTTGAATTGTTTAAGTGTCCATCTTGAAAAAATGGAAAAACTTTGGATGAGTTGAATAATGGTGGCATTCACCACTGGATTGAACGTGTCATGATAATCAACCCTCGAATGTTGATGAAATCCCTTCGCAACTAGTTGTCCCTTGTATTTTCCAATCGTGCCATCGAGTTTTTGTTTGATGCGAAAAACTCATTTACAACCCACGATATTTTGTACTTCAACATATGAAACCAATCTCCATGTATGATTGTAGTTGGTCCCTTTTTCTATGGCATACAAGAAACAATGTAAGAGAATTTGTGGGATAGTTTTGAGGTGTTTTTATTTTCTTTTGTGATCATGGGATGATGATTGGCCAATGGAAGGAACATGTCGATAGATGGGTGTGACTGATGTGGTCTCGGGCCACATCACGTGTGTCCATGTCATTGGATGATGATGGTGTTGGAGCAACGCAGGACGACATCACATTGGGTTTCTAAATGAGGTGGTGTTTGAGTTGGTGGTCGGGTGACGAGGGCTAGGCTTGATTTTGGGACTTGGTAACTCATGATCCGGGGTGTGGTTGGATATGTATTTGCTAGGTTCATGATCATGCAAAACTTGCTCATGGAAGGTCACATGTCTCGTAATATAGAGACGATTATTGATTAGGTCAAGACACAAATAGACACTTTGGGTGGATGAGTTACCAAGCAAGACACATGTTGAAGGGCTAAAAGAGTTTACACGCTGATGCATAAGATAGAAGGGAAAACAAGTTTTAACTCTTTAGATATGACGACGCACATGTGTCATTATGTTCTGGAGTGTATAATGAGATGACAAATAGCACGAGTAGTAATGAATTAAACTAAGACAATATATTGTTCTCCATTATCATGATAAAGGGTCAAACTTTTGGATTGAAATTGGGTTTCGATAAATGATTTGAAACGTTTGAATGTTGGTAAGATATCAAATTTGTGTTTGAGTGGGTAAAACCAACTATAACATGTGAAATAGTAAACAAATATAACATAGTATATTTACTGATAAAAATGGATACGACCAAACATTATAAAAGATCATCTCTAATGGATTAGATGTGGTTATGGATGGGACATGGAACGAAGTTTTGTGATTTTTATTATTAATGTAAGTATTATAAGGCAATGCAGAAACAATTTTTGAATAAATTACAGTGAACTTTTCAATTATTTCTTTGAAAATCGGAATGGTAGAATGATCTAAAAGGTGATATCACTCAAACCAAGTGTGCTTAGACGTCAAAAACCAAAAATAAGGTGGAACGATTTAGTTATGGGTTTGATTGGCCATTCATAGACACCATCTTTAATGACGTTCATTGTAAGTTGTGCCCTTCATATGCTGATTCTTCACCAGAAATCTATCACCAAAAAATTTGATAAAGACATCATTTAATAACACAAAGTGTTTGAACGAAGACAAGATTCTTCTTAATATTTGACACACACACCACATCGGTAAAATATAATTCATGTAGATAGAGTATGAAAAAATAACCAATATATGTTACTGGAAGATTGGTGTCATCTCCAATGATCAATGTCTCTCTAACAATGTACGCATTGTGAAAGAAAAGGTTATGCAAAACTCGTGGTATGGGCCCTTGGTGGTTGTGGTCGAGACCCTTGGTGCCAAGGGAAGGTCATGACTGAAACATTCACTATGTCTAAACACATCGAAAGCTTGACACTTTCCTTGATCCTAAGATTTTTAGTTGTTCTTATGTAATCCTTATGAATCGTGACCACAAGAGAATCCATAGCAAGAATTGAAATTGAACGTCATGACCGCAAGTGGGTTGGCTGATAATACCGTGACCACAAGTTTTACCTCATGGTTCAATAGTTTTTCATGGAGTTTTTTTTACGAGAATTATGGAACTCACACATTAATTGCATCAACTGTTGGATTGTACTCTTCCGGGAGTACATCGAGATTGTACTCAAGAAAATTATACATCTTAACAGGTTTTTGTACCAAGGTTATCTCATGGGATTTTATAATGACAAATCTGTTGTGATGTATTATCCCACATCGGCTAAGGACATGGACCTTTGTCTCATATATATGGTGTGGACAATCCTAAACTCTTGAGCTAACTTTTGGAATTAGTTAGGTCCAACCCATATTTGACATGATATCAGAACCAGATTTCTCCTTATTTGAGTATACCGATGTTGAGCCCCCGATTGTGTTCACGCTCCATGACCAAGTCTGTGCGTGATAAAGAGTGTTGTGATGTATTATCCCACATCGGCTAAGGACATGGACCTTGATCACATATATATGATGTTGGACAATCCTAAACTCTTGAACTAACTTTTGAAATTAATTAGGACCAATTCATATTTGACAAAATGATATGTACTCATCTATAAGGTGTTGGAGACTATAGTACACTTTTTCAATTGATCCTTAAGTTCAAGAGCCGAGAACAAGAGCCATTCTTGAAATTTCAATGGCATAAATGCTTAGGGGTATGGAGTTTTCCAAAACAAAAACTCAAATTTAGATGGAAAATACACTTTTCATCCTACAATCAAAAGTTAAATAAATCTCCTTCCTTAATTCAATTAAACTACTTTTACTTTTTAAATTATTCTAGTCTACAAAAGCAATTGATTGCTCGTGAATTTAATGTTGATTATAAACAATTTTTAACTTATCCTGCCGCATTATCTGTCTTTTTTTTGGTATCCGAAATCTATGAGGTTAATTTTGATAATTTAAAACATTTTGTAATATTATGAGTTATGGGTTGGGAGGAAAGATAATAATAACAAATTAAGAGAAAGTGTTACTTTAATTAGTTGGCATGATGGGTTTCACATGTTAAGTAGTACGAGTGACACCCTACGCTCCAAATTTCATTTGTTCATGTGGTACTGTAAATTGATGGGTGACACTTAAGTGTTTTGATGCCATATATGTACTTCATAATGAAATTATATTGAAATATATATTATATATGTACCACATATGTACTTAAAAAAGTAAATTATATATATTAAATGTTTGATAAAGGATGAGTACTAAATTGTTTGAATATTCTTCTCTTTTTAAGCTCAAATCTTAAAGATTTAACACCTCAATATGATCTCCTAGTACAAAACGGTCAGTCTTCTCTACAAAGTTATGATTTCATTTAATACAAAAAGGAAATAAAATGGACCTTTGAGGCTCCTTCAACAGGTGTGTGTATATATATATATATATATATAGTCGACCTAACTTGGAATCATTCATCCAGGCCCATTACATCTTGAAGCCCAACAAGAGTAGGCCCAATAATCAGAAATGGGCCCATCAAGAGGCATTTAAGTGTAATGATTTTGTGGCTTCATTCGACTTTGGCGATTCCCCCTGCGTTGCTGCTGCTGCTGCTGCTGTCCACCACTGTCTCTCTTACAAACCTACACAAATCCATTTTGTAGGATTAAGACAATTGACATTTACATCTATTTGACATATATACCTTTATGCTTAGTTTGAGAATAATTATCATACTTCGAATATTATTTTGAAGTTAGTTTGAAAGCAATTATCATAATTCAAATATTTTTTTGGAATTATGAATATTATTTTGGAGTTAGTTTGAAAGTAATTATCATAATTCGAAAATTATTTTGGAAGTATCACGGCCATGACCATGACCCCGGCCATGACCATGACCATGACCACGGCCACGACCATGACCATGAGTGCTAGGCCCAACCACAAATGCTAAGTCCAAGAGATATATGTACCCACACACACTATTATTCTATCAACATCAGTTTTGATTGTTCTCTAAAGGAGTGAGACGGAAAGAAGACATACCGTGCCAGCTTCTCCCGTGAAGATTGTAAGACATAAATGGAGAGCATAAAAGACAACGCCAGAGCTGTTCTTACACAAGAAATAAAAAAAATTAAAAAAAAAACTTTCCTTAGTATTCCAGTGTATAGTATTTGTAACCAAAATCATCCATGGGACCTATGTATATACCCCTCCACATGCATTAAGGGATTGAAATAGATCCAGACATGATACCATATGAGACACTCCTGTAATTCGGTGTGTTTTGTTCGCATGATTTATAGGCATATGAAGGTAGAAAGTGAAGAGTATACAATAACAGCAACATAATTGCACCACCCCCCATGTCTGATCTGATCAAGAATTGAGTTACCTGATCCGAAGAGGACGTAAAATCCAGAAGCGACATCAATTTCTGACTGCTCCTCCCTGCAAAAGTATAATAAATTGATCAATCGTGTAAAGTTCCAGGTAACGAGGACATTTATCATCATGAATATGAGAGAAAAAAAAGTTCTAAAACCAAGAAGAGACAAAACGTTAAGCAAGATTCAAGAACAAAACTTAGTATTACCATGTATATCTAACGAGGACATGTTTCGGCCAGTGTTGAGGATCCCAAAATTGTTTGCGGATCTCTGGATGTATCTCCAAATCTGTTCAGGGGTAAAACGCGGAAGTTGATAATCTATTTCCATATTGGAACTAATTGAATGCTACTACTATTCATGATCACTTGAACAGAATTGAGGATTCATGTACATGAGAATAAAGAGATCACGGATTCATTTCCATCAAGAAACAATCGCTTTTTGTTAGCACCGGAACACAACAAGACTGAAGGACCTATGATAGCGAAAAGGGTACTTTTTTATATCACTAGATGCTTTCATTCAAGACTGAAGGTAATTCTCTAGTACAGAATAAAATGGTGGGGTGACCAGGCAAGACAAGTCTTCAAACATTATCATCCAAACATGAACACTGCCAAAGCTCAACTATATGACCCAGTTGATTGACAAGGTTAGATGGCAATGCACACAGCAATATCTCAGTTGCTTATATGAACAAATATCGTTAAGAGAAGGGGAAATGTGGTAGGATGAAGGATGTTACATACAGCTATGAGGCATATCGATGACTTTAGCAGTGATGCCAAGCAAATCTCCTCCAGAATACCTCTGTAAATCAGAAACTACATAAGGATACTATACCCACTTCTACAAGTAGAACATAATCGAATTCAATCAGCTTACAAATGAGTTAAAGCCAATGCAAAGCGTACCAGATGCACATCAATCATCGGGACCTCTGAACTCTTGCGATTAATGATCAAAAGCCAAGGAATCAGAAATTTCTCTCTACCAACTTGGAACGAGCTGCACGACAAAATCATCAGCTATCACAAAAGTCAGACATTGCTAGACAATCTCTAATAGCTCTGTAAATCAGAGATGAAATAGGCAAGAAAAATTAAAATACATAATCTCAGTCCAGAAAACATGTTTGATAATCCTTTATCTGGATCCTCTCTAAACAAGCAAAACATCATATAGAGCAAAGAGTATATACATAAGCATAAGAACTCAGAGCCACTCACATCTTGTATGGATCGGCCCCTGTGTAGCCAACTGGTTTCGCAATGGGGATCAACACCTAACAATCGAGACAGAAAGGAAAAAAACAAATTCAAACAATTTTACAATTAGGTTTTCAATCAGAAAATTCCAAATAGTTCCTCAATCTAGGACACATAGTACCTCGCGGTTGACGGCGAAGATCGGACAGTGTTTTCCGATCACATCATGCCATGTCGTCCTCGACTGCAATAAACGAAAATTATCACCAGATCCTAAATAAATTCATCCAAAAAAACAAAAAAAAAATGGAACAGGAAGTAGCATAGAATCAGAGTGAAAGGAAGTACGAACAGCGTGATACTGCCCCATCTTGCTCATGGGGACGATATCTCCAGGCCGGTAAGCGGTGGAGAGAGTGGGAATCAGAGAAAACACCATCAGTATGGGAAGAAAACGCCTTCGAAGTGCATCGGCGACCATTGCTGCTTCAGCGATATTCATCGGCGAAAAATATCTCCGAGACTTTCCGTTGGTTCCACCGGCGAAGGTACTTCACGGAGAGCCCTCTTTAGTCTTCCATAACGTCATTGGGCCGTAAATTTAAAGGCCTGGTTGCGACACGTGGGCTTTGATTCACGCGTGCCAAAATCTGCTTGTAAATTTTAGGGGAAAAAGCCTTAGCATCTCCCACTATCCTACTTTACTTTAGACCAATTCTCCTTAAACTATCCGATTCGATCAATTCCCTTATTTTATAAAATTCAGCCAATTTCCTTATCAACTTTTTCAATTCAACCGATTCCCCCTTCCGTTATATAAACCGTGTAATGGGATTAACCGACCCGATTTTGATTCGATTTTGATCCGATTTTGATCCGGATTTGACCCAATTCAAATACCCGATTTTGACCCATATTATATCCGATTTTTAACCCCATTCCGATCCAATTTTAACCCAATTTCACCTATTTAATCCGATTTCACATCATTTTTACTCGATTTCACTGAATTTCAACCCAATTTTACCCAATTTTTACTCTATTTCACTCAAATTAAACTCGATTTCACCTTACTCGAATCAAATTTCACCAAAATTTAACCCGATTCTACCCAATTTTTACTTGCCGAATTCGAATTCTAACTCTATTTCACTCAAATTTACCCGATTTCACCCAATTTTAACCCAATTTCAGCCAAATCTAACTAGATTTTACCGAATTTCAACTGATTAAACGAATTCTAACTCTATTTTACTCAAATTAAACCCGATTTCACCCAATTTTAACCCAAATTTAACCCGATTTTATCTATTTTAATCCAATTTCGCCTAATTTTTACTTGATTTTATCGAATTCTAACTCTATTTCACTCAAATTAAACCCGATTACACCCAATTTTAACCCAGTTTCACCCAAATTTAACCCTATTTTACCAATTTTAATCTAGTTCATCCAAATTTATGTTTTGGTTTGCAAATTTCTTATTATCTAGAATCATATTATTACATCATGTGCTGCTTTGGATTGAAGTTGTGATTTGTTAACATTTTTTCAGAGACAATGGCGATGTTGATATCGACATTTGTGAATCTCGAATTGAATTAGGTATTTTCATGATGAAATTTATTTGGATAGTGATGAAGAACTGAGGGTTGATTCGGATAAGAATAATTTGGATGAAAATTATGATAAAGTTGCATCTGAAGATAGTGAAGTTGCAATGGGAGAGAGTAGTAGATGCAGAAAATGGACTTTTATCGAATACAAGAAATTATTTTTAGGTCAAACCTTTAATTCAGATGAGGAATTCAAGGATGTTGTGATTGAAATAATGTTGAATGCGGGGAAGAACGTAGGATTCAATCGATGGGATAATGATGTTGTTAGTGCTATATGCTTTGAGGTAGATTGTAAATGGTGAGTTTATTGTTCTGTGGAATACGATATTTGGACAATAAAATCGTACATTATGGAACATACCTGTGAGCCGAAAGGAGAGTGCAAGTTACTGAAAATACCTTTGATAGCGAAGAAGTTCCAAGATGATTTAAGAGCGGATCCGAATATGAAGTCATCAAAGATGCAACAGATTATAGAGGAGAAATAGAAATTGATTGCATCTATTAACCAATGCCAAAAAGCGAAGAAACAAGCACTGGAGCTTATTCAAGTTGAAAAGGATGCACAATTTGGTAGGCTTTGGGATTACGAACTTGAAATTTTAAATTCAAATTCTGGTTCTTCAGTAGAAGTACAAACCATCCAAGATAGTGAAGGCAATGAGATATTTGATCGGTTTTACGTATGCTTTGAAGCTTTACGATGTTCATGGATACAAACTTGTAGGCATATAATTGGTTTAGATGGATGTTTCTACAAAAGTTCGATTAAAGGTCAGATTTTGTGTGTCGATGGACGAGATGGCAATAACCAAATTTATCCTATTGCTTAGGCTGTTGTTCAAGTTGAAAATACGAATAATTGGTACTGGTTCATTACAAAACTTAAGGATTAGTTATGTCTTGGTTTAGGTGAAGGATTAAAGATCATATTCGATAGATAAAAAGTAAGTTAATTTATTTATTTTTAAATTTGTTTTACTTTTCAAAATCCAATGAATATTTTATTAAATTGTTTCTTTTAATACATTTTCAGGGATTGTTGAATGTGGTGGAACAAATTTTACCAAATGCAGATGGATAGGAACGACTTATAACTAATGCATAACATTTTCATGCATAATCCTTTGTTGGTATGTGGAGTTTGTAATTTGAGTTGATAGTTTCGAGGTGTTTTGTTTTTTTGGTATGTAAAATAAATTGCCGTTCGCGAACCAGCTTTAATTTAAATTATAACTAAAATATTTAAGTTGGATATTTTTTAATTCGATTTTAGACGAATTGGCTCGTAAATTGGTGAGATGAATACAAAATCACATACAAATAATATGTTTTTTTATTTCTAAATATTATACATATTATTCATATTTATTAATATTATTTAAAAATAATATATTATTTATACATAATATATTATTATTATTTTTATATTTGTACCAAATTAATATAAATAAAGAAAAAATATTTTTGAAAGGGATTCATTGTTCATTTAGATGCCACCATTCATATTTCTTCTTTTAACAATAATTGAAAAGCAAGTCAACCTTATTATTTGTTTTTAGCAAAAATAAAATTGCATAATGTCTATATATATATATATATTGTTCAGTCTGTGTCGAAAGAATACACGTGTGTGCTTGTGAAGGATCAAGATCATGCTAACATCATTTTTATTATCTTCTGTATTCTATTACATAATGAGAAGAAAAAGACATTCTACTTCATTTATATTTCAAGTTTCAACGTTCCTAATCCAAAGCCTGTCGGATTTGTTGCGTTTTTTTTAATAATAATAATAATAATAATAATAATAATAATAATAATAATAATAATAATAATAATAATAATAATAATAATAATAATAATAATAATAATAATAATAATAATAATAATAATAATAATAATAATAATAATAATAATAATAATATTTGTTTTTGTTGCGTTTTATTTAATAATAATAATAATAATAATAATAATAATAATAATAATAATAATAATAATAATAATAATAGTGTAATATTTTGATTTACTTCCTTTTGAATTAACTGTCTAAATGGAAGTTAAAGTTTAATCAAATCAACTTTTATTATGGATTCATTATTTATTGAGCTCATTAAAAAAATTAAAAAAAAGAAAGTGGATAATTATGGATTTTTTATTTCACTAATATGATATAAAAAATTTTACTAATTGGATATCTCTTCAAAAATTCAATGTAGGGATTTTAATATAAGATGTTAAAACAAGTTTTGAGAATTATATGATTTAATGAAAATCGGACCGTGTCAAATTAAATTACGCAATCATCGGTTACGAAAAAAAAAACAAAAAAAAAAGAAAAGAAAAAGAAATTCCACAGACATCGACACGAGCGTGGAACTCGCAACTCCTTTGAAGAAAAAATATAAAGGCCAAGAATTTCGGATTCTGGGTTTTTCTCCTCAATCGTACCACACAGATGGTGCTTCTGAAGGGTGGCCACAGGTTTTTCAAATTCAGATTCCTCTTTCTTCTCTCTTTTCTTCTCAATCAATAATTTTCCCGGAAAATCTTCGAATTTTTGCATCACTTTCCCACCAACCTTTTCTGGGTTCTCTTCATTTCAACGTAAAATCCAAAGGGGAGACAGATGATCTCGAAAGAGTACGCATTCAAAATACGACAAGGGGTTGTGGAAATGGCTTGGGTTATGCTCTGTGTCGTTTATTCAAGGCTCTTTTGGTTGCTCTTCGGCGTCTTCACCTACGAAAATCACGAAGGAAAACCCAGGATTTTCTAGCACTCATCTCTCTCTCTCTCTCTCTCTCTCTCTCTCTCTCCCCTCTTTCAATCCGACACTCCTTCTCTCCCTTCGTTTGAATCCATACCTTGTTTTTCTTTTTTCTTTCTGAATTTTCAATCTCAATCGTTGTGAATTTCGATACAGTACTCTTTTACATATATATATATACGTACATCATACGGACTCGTCCCCAGTTGGGGGTTTCTGAATCCTGGTAGATCGGTCCCCGTAGCCATGTATAAGAATACCTCTTCTCCTCGTCTCGCCGGTAATCGTGACGGCGGAGTTCCCAATGAATCCTCTCCCTACGTCGAGACTGATCCTTCTGGTCGTTACGGTCGTGTAAGTTCTGATCCATTTTTTTTTTGTAATTTTGTTTTCCATCATGTTCTTGGTCGGTACCCAATCATCCGTACAGTTAGGGTTTTGCCATCATCATCATCACCACCATCTGTCTGTTGGGTCTTGGTTGATTGCTATTGTATATGTTCTGTACATTACCGGTTCCCGGATTAGGGTTCATTGATTCTCATATTGTATTCATATGGCGGCCTGGCAGTTTAGGGAAGTTCTTGGGAAGGGAGCAATGAAGACAGTATACAGAGCATTTGATGAGGTTTTAGGAATGGAAGTCGCGTGGAACCAAGTGAAACTCAATGAAGTTTTCCGATCACCAGAGGCCTTACAACGCCTCTACTCTGAGGTTCACCTCCTCAAGAATCTCAACCATGAATCCGTTATTCAATATTGTTCATCTTGGATTGATGTTGGCCGCAGAACTTTCAATTTCATCACTGAAATGTTCACCTCCGGCACTCTTAGAGAGTAATGATAATCCCTCAAAAGCCCTTTTTGTCTTACATAACTTGTAGAAATCCTTTGTGACCCTCCTCTCATCATCACTTCAGGTACCGTAGGAAGTACCAAAAGGTAGATATCCGGGCAATCAAGAGATGGGCACGGCAGATTTTACATGGCCTCGCCTACCTTCATGGCCACGAACCACCTGTCATTCACCGTGACCTGAAATGTGATAATATTTTTGTGAATGGTCATCTTGGGCAAGTCAAGATTGGCGACCTCGGTCTAGCTGCAATTCTCCGTGAATCACAACACGCACATAGCGTCATAGGTACTCCCTCATTCGTCTTTCTTCTCTATCTGTCAGTATGATGAATTCATCGTAATTTTACCTTTCACTTGAAGGTACACCTGAGTTCATGGCACCAGAGCTGTACGAAGAAGATTACAATGAGCTTGTGGACATTTATTCATTCGGAATGTGTGTGTTGGAGATGCTTACGGGTGAATACCCTTACAGCGAATGCTCCAACCCTGCACAGATTTACAAAAAAGTTACTTCCGTAAGAAAAAATTCACACCCGATGCTAACTTTGTTTATTTGTTTTCTCAGAATCATTTTAAGATGTTTTCTTTGTTGTGGGTCTGTCTCAGGGGAAGTTGCCCAAAGCGTTCTACAGAATCCAGAACCCCGAGGCTCAGCAATTCGTTGGTAAATGTCTGGAGACTGTTTCAAAGAGGTTGCCCGCGAATCAACTCTTACTGGATCCTTTTCTTGCCGTAGCCGATGACATTAATTTAGTGCCCCTCTGTAGAGTACTGCCATCATCGACTAATCAAAATGTGGCTCCATTTGCGGAACAGTTGCCTGGTCCGACTGTTGATCCGACAAGGACCACAGATATGACAATAACGGGCACAATGAACTCCGATGACAACACCATTTTCCTCCAAGTACAGATTTCAGATGCGGAAGGTACGCTTGAAATTTCCTGTCTTGGAATGTTCTTGCATTGTTGGGGCTGTAAATACGATTTTTTGGGATTTAGGCTTTCGGGTATTCTGTCTGAAATCATCCCCAGAAGCTAGAAACCGATAACGATAACAATGGCCATAGTCTGTTTCGCTTGAAGAAACCGTAAAAAAACTCATCTCTCTTGGTGTCTCAGGTCACGTGAGGAACATTCACTTTCCGTTCGACATTGTAAATGACACATCAGTCGAAGTAGCTCTGGAGATGGTGAGAGAGCTTGAGATCATAGATTGGGAGCCGTTGGAAATTGCGGAGATGATAGAAAATGAGATATCTTCTCTTGTCCCCAATTGGACACACAACGACTCCTCTGTTCGAAATCACACCCACCATTACGAGGATGATGACGAAAACGACGTTCATGTCAACGGAAGAACTCACCGCTTCTGCGCTGTCTCGTCTTGTTCTTCCTCTCAAGATTCTCCATTAGCAAGTAATCACCCGATTGATGACATCGATAGAAATGCGGGTCTCACGGATGATTTGCCCCAAGGTAAGAATCCAAAGAAATTCACTTCTTTTCAAACTGTTCATACTCTTCAGGAATGATTCGACGGGTCGTGATTTTTCAATACAGATAATCTCGTTAGCAGCGGCGGGTCCAGCTCTAATAGCTCGTTGAACTCTTTGACATGCCAAAACGTGAACTTTTACTCGGGCAACGATGAGGACGAAGAAGAAGACGATGACGATGACAATGACAATGAGGAGGAGGACAAAGACTCTGATAGCCCTCAGGACGGACCAGGCAGCCGTGACCCTCCAAACAGTGACAGTGACACAAAGAGTCATGGGGCGACCAGGTTTTGTCCAGAGAAGAAGGCGGATCACCATAACAACCACCGGAGAAAGCCAAAGTTTCACAGAATCAGGTCGCTGGTGGACATGAGGACGCAGGTGCTGCACCGATCATTGATGGATTTGATAAACAAGCGACGTGGCTTCAAGACGGTCCAGAGCCTGAAGGAGCTTCATGAACAGAACAATTTCGTACGAGGACGGACGTGTAGACCATGAAAAGGGTGTTTTGGGAATGACAAAAAGGTATATTTTTGGGTTTTGTCTGTGAGCGAAGCTCTGTTTGTATAATGTAAGAATAGTTTCAAAGCTGTTGGCTTTTGCTGTTTTCTGTTGTGATAAATTTAGACATTTTTACGCTTAGTTTTTTTTTCTTTTTCATTGAAAATTCATTCGTAAAAGAAGATTTCGGACATGGAGCAGTTCTTGTTTGGAAATGATTTATTTATGTATTAATCATTGAGAAGAGAAGAGACATCATCGTATTCTTTAAATGGGGATGGAAAGGTGGGCCCACTAGATATGACGTGGCAACATCTCAGAAGCTTGGTCCACCTGGCAGGTATCAGGTATTCTTCATCACAACGAAGACGAAGTAAACAAAAAAAAAAAACGGAAAGAAGAAGAAGATGCATCATAATGGACCCTCACATTCTCTAAGAAAACCACTATTCAAATAAACCAATGTTTTCCTTCTCTCATTAAACCATTCTTTCTTCCTTGAAATTTTACATTTCCTTCTTCCAACCTTTCAGCCATGGCGTTCATGCGCACCAGGAGCCAATTAAACACATCCTCTCTAGCCCCGCCTCCGCCTCCTCCGTCTCCCATCCCCACCGCCAAGGGATCTCGCACCGCCGCTAGTGACTTCCTCACGGAGATCATCGAGAGGTCCGTCCAAATCCCCGAGCTCACTCTTCCGGAGTCCTACGCCGGAGGTTCTTCATCGTGCGTAACGCGCCACCACCCGATCCCGGCAGAGATAGATTTCAGGTTGCTGGCCTTGCGGAGGAAGTGCGGTGTGCGGTGGATCGGCTGGTGCGATCGGCCAGGGAGTTTGGGGCGTTCAGGATCAGCTGCCACGGGATATCGAGCGAGGAGGTGAGGTCTCTGGTGAGAGAATCAGGTCGGGTTTTCGGCGTCTTGGAGGAGAGAGACACCGGATTTCGCCGGAATGTGGTCGGAAATAGGGACGAGATCATCTGGGTTGGCTCCTGGAAGGAGCGTATGGATTGGGCTCGTGAGTACATCGGCCCAGAGAGGTATCGCTGTTTCAGGTAATGATGAAACCCTAACACTCTTTTCGGTCTCTGCGTTCAGACAGACAAGTTCCTCGTATTCCATGATCACTAAAACAACTGTATTTGGTTTTTCCATGGCCTGTCTGTCTGCAGCCAAGAGATGGAGAATGTGTTGGAAAAACTGGAAACAATTGCAAAGAAACTTGGTCAGATCATCGTAGAGAATGCGACCAAACAGAGAGACAAGAATATTCAACGTGGAGAATCTATGCTCAGTGTTTACAGGTACAATCACGATAACATAAGAGAGCAAAGCCCTCCTTTGCCCAAAGACAAGAGTGATGAGACACTCAATTACACACTCAGCCTTCACATTCCGGCCAAGAATTGTGAGTTCAGAGTCCAATCAGGGAGAAGTCCTTTGTCATTCCATGCCGATCCTGACACCATCTTAGTTACCTTTGGCCACCAACTTGAGGTAAACCCCTTGATTGCTTCTGTGGTTCTTGTTGGGTTGCTAAATCGGGTGCCGAAACGTGTTTTATAATCCAGTTTGAAGATCTAGTCATGTTCGAGAATAGTTTTGTGGTTTTTCAACGTAAACAAAATTAGAAACGATTCCATGTTACCTGTTTCGTTGAATATGATGATGAACGGACGTGAGACTTGATCGTGCAAGCCCTCTACCAGTATTCTTGTTGGGTTGCTAAATTGGGTGCGGACACGTGTTTTACAACCCATTTTGAAGATTTAGTCATGTTCGAGAATAGTTTCTGTAGTTTTTCAACGTAAACAAAATTAGAAACGATTCCATGTTACCTGTTTCGTTGAATATGATGATGAACGGACATGAGACTTGATCGTGCAAGCCTTCTACCAGTATTCTTGTTGGGTTGCTAAATCGGGTGCGGACACGTGTTTTACAACCCATTTTGAAGATCTAGTCATGTTCGAGAATAGTTTCTGTAGTTTTTCAACGTAAACAAAATTAGAAACGATTTCATGTTACCTGTTTCGTTGAATATGATGATGAATGTATGTGAGGTTTGATCGTGCAAGCCCTCTACTAGTATTCATGTCGAGATCAGGATCTGTTATCAACCGTTGGTCACGAAAGAACTGTTTTTAGTTCTTCTTTTTTTTTTCCGGTGACTATTAGGGTTTTGATTCTTGTGATTATGTGAATGAAAAACTGTTTTTCTCCGGATATATTATTATTGAACTTTTTCAATAATTACACTTTGATCCAACGACTATTTAATATTACATAAGAGGCATTAAACTTTCAATTCTATCTCTTTTCGATTTGGTATACGATGATGTATCATTGCTTGTACCTATGATATGGAAAGCAGGAATGGAGCTTAGGAGAATTCAAATGTGTTCCAGGGGAGATAATCTATCATCCAGACATGTACGGATCATGTTCCTCCTTCTCCATAGAGCTCAAATGTACGTCTCTCAACTTATCCATGGGTCCCACAAGAACATGGGCTAAGACCTTCTCTTTAACCGATCAGATACTCACAGCCATTTTCATTGTCTTGTTCTTACAATGTGTGGAGTTGATGGTAACTAAATCATGAGTACTGTCTTGTTAGCTTAGGGAATGTTTGGGATTTGCTTTACTTTGCTCAAACTTATTTTTGCTGCTCACTGTGTTTATTATTCGTAAAGGAGGGGACATTCGATTGGTTGTATATGTCAATCTCAACACTTTATTGTTGTTCATAATCATAATCATGGCTTCTCCAAAATTTTTGAAATTTAGAAATTTATTCTGTTAAAGTATCATCAATAAAGCCATAGTCACATAGAATCTTTCTGTTATTTCGTCTAATTTTAATAAATTTATCTAAATTAGACTACTGCAAAGACAAAGATATAGTTCGTATAATACCATAGTCGAATACACCGATTACGAAATTATGGTCATAAACATATGTATAATTGTGTTATGTTTTTAGTATATGCAATAACGTAAACTATAGTTACAATATTTACTGCATGTTACAATATTTACTGCATGCATGTTTTGAATTTTTTAAGTTTTTAAATTTTTTTAATGTATATGGATTCATTTCTATAGATGTTAGAAACATGTTTTTTCATTGCAAGAGCTTTATATTCCTATTCAATCATCCAATTATCAATTTCTCTATTAAACAATATAAACGTTTGAATGGAGTAATGGATGATATCATAATTCATAAACTTTTTAATATATCTCTCGATATAATTATTAAAGTTTATTTAATGTATACGATCTAGATTCATTCGAGTTATCCATCAAAATTAGCCATGTAGACATGTAACGAATAGTCGCCGACCTAACCCCATATTCAATCCATCTTCGTTGTTAGTTTGAATTCATTATGAAACCATAAGTTTTTCTCACTTTCCAAAATATTCATAAAACTCGATCTTAGTCCTTTGTTTTCAAGAAGTTCACCCCTTTCAAAATTTCTCTTCAGTCATTTTAAATAATTCAAAATTTGAATTATTTTGACTAATTCTCGTAAGTCGCTCAATTAAGTAAGTACCAATTTAGGTTGAAAAATCACTTTTTCTTCGATTTTCACAGATCATGGTCGACTATACAGGCATCGTTCGAAACTAATTTCTTATCCCCAAGCACAGTATTATCGCCTGGATGGCCCTCAATTGAACCGAACGTTTATGTATTTTCGCCTTCCGTTCAATCGAGTAGTGATGCACTATATTCGAGTGAAATATCTGGAAATTTGGTGACTTGCTCATTTTAGACAGAGTATTCTTGTGCTATAACTGAATGAATTCTCTAGAAATTTTGGCATTTCAACATCTTATGCTCAATCGAACACTTTGTTACTCTGGCCAAGAGAATTCTCTGCCTTATCATCCATGATGCTTGTTAAGTCCTTGATCTTGCCATATTTTATTTTAAGTTGTTCATATGTCCTTTTTTATCCGAAAATATCATGAATAAACATAAAAAGGCATAAAAAGAACCATAGCCTCCTTACGTCTATTGTAAATGAATTGAAATAGTCTTCTATAATCCCTTTGAACTACAAAAAGATTCTATGTCATGGAATTTAACTTAACACATAGAACCCATTAAAGTGTAATCAAATATTTTAACAAGCAAATTTCTCAAACCTACTGATCATGGTTCGAAAGACTAACTCAGTCCAATATGGGTTAAGGAAAATACTTGGTTAAACTACTGTAATGCAATCCTTTGTAATTTTTTTTCTTTTCGTGAGTTGGTCTTTTTATTGTTATTGTAATTTTTAAAAGTTTATTGAACTTTTTTCTTTTTGTCTATTTTCTTTTCTTTATCCCTAGGTTATAAACACTTGAAAAATATAAAACAAAACATATAATCAGGTCTAATATTCATCATGTGATGATTTTTCCCATCTCAAGAGAGATGTCTAGCTCTTGTTTGAGTAAAAAAGAAAATTTTTTTCCTAAAATGCACCCTAAATCAATCTAAGATGCAACATAAATGATCCTAAACAGTACCTATTATGTCAATCTAATCCTCCCTCAAACTTAGACTCGACACTATTATTGGTGTCGAACTAACAAGAAATAGACGACCATAACAGATTAGGAAAGTAAAAGATCGAAACACATAACCACAAAATCACTAAAATTTTTAATGTGTTTGTGCACGTATTATACTGAACGTGTTTTCTGGTGTTCCGTTCTATATTCCGTCGTTTTTGCTCTCAGTCATTTGATATTGCATTCACTCATATGAGAATCGGAAATGACAATAAAAATTGAATAGTCTCGAGTATTAAACACCGAAAGAGACATCAAAGAGCATAATACAGTTTCTTATAAAAAAATAAAAAATAAAGCAAAAACAAAAAAAATGAATAGTTGGAGAAATATTACAGTTGGAAATTCCAATGCTTCATTGGTGCCAAATGTCTTAGTGTATCGAAGTGTCTCGGGCTGTGTCCATAATGGCTTCGATATGAAAAATTTTCGTAAGGCCTGAAATAATCTGACTAGAGTTAACATGGTCGAGCAGATAGACAATACCCTGTAATTCTGCCCAAGCGTTCATTCATCGACGTCCTGACAGAAACTAGAATTCAAACATACATGAGAAATTTCAAAAAATAATTCAAGAAAAAGAGAGAAACATGGAGTATAGGTTTTGGTTCTTGGTTTCTCTCTCGCCGACAATGGTTTTGGACACGTTTTCGCTTGGGAGTTTTTATTCGAGCATGAGAAATCGTTTATCTTTACTACCACTCGACCAACCATTTTAGAGCCCATGATAGCTCGGCTCAAGCGTTTTTTCTATTTCTTTTCATTCCTCTAAAATTTATTGTCAGTTGTTTCTATGGTTTTTGCGGTCAATATACAATAACATGAATTCCAAATAACATGCTCCCGAAATAAAAAATTAGGGTACAAAAATAAATTCCAAAAGAAAAGAATAATATAGTCCAAAAGGGCTCGAGTTGCCTTCTGAAAAGCGGTTGTTTTATGGTCTCAAGCTCGACTATATTCCCTTATACCACTACAAAAAAATAGCCTATTTCCAACATATTGCAACAAATACTTTTTCCATTGTAAATTTATTTTTGAAAAATCACATCCATTGCAATTTTCAACGGCATTTCAATGGTCAATTTTCGACGACATTTTGGGATTTCGATAGATACGATCATTGGAAATTACAATGGAATACCATTAAAACTTGCAATGGATGCCCCTCGGAAGTACCAACGACTATCCATTGGAAGATGGTTTGGAAACCAACAGGCATTCATTGGAAAATCTTTGTGGGATTAAAAAAATTTCAGCGGATGCCTGTTGATATTGTGTTATATTAACAATGGATATCTGTTGATAAATTGACAAATTTTAGAAACAATTTAAAACAAAAAAAACACTTTTTAATATATTAAAATTTTTATACATAATTTAAAACTAAATAAAATACATAACAAACCAAGCTAGCTTACATATCATCCTAACCGCCACCATCTTCTTTGTCTTCATCTTCTCTAACGCCACGAGAAGGGGTCAATTATTGTATCAGTGGTTTTTTTCTCTGTAAGTGGTGATGGCTGATACGGTTGAGCGGTCATTAATTTTATGACACTCTCCATATGACTCATCTACTCTGATGTTTGTCGAATTATAGCCTTGAACTGTTCGATGCATCGTTCTTTCGCGTACGTCTCTTGGACTGTATGGGTACCATCATTGTGTCCTCAACAATATATTTTTGTAGAGAATTCAAACCGTATAAATTCTTCTTATACAACCTAACATACTATAATATAAAAATTAAAGTTAGTATATCGATTTAAAATTTTTTATAAAATGAAAAATATAAATTATTAACGTTATTTATGCGTAAATAAGTTTTTTCAGTTTGTAAAGGACTATGTTCATCAGGAGATGAACCGATGATTTTTTTTATTGATAAGTAAGCTTTTCCATCTAAACTTTCACCCTCCGCTGTGCCCGAGGGTCGACAAGCTCGGGTTCCTCAACTTCTTTCCCAGTGACGGGCTTCTTCACGGTATGAATGTTGATGACGGGTTCTTTATGGCATGAGTCTCGACGACCAGCTCAAGATGAGTCTGTTTTCTTTCCATCCTGCCTCTTTGTAACATTAAAATAATAGCATTAGATAATATTTTTAAAGAAAAAAAATTAAATTATTGGATAAATTTTCTTACCAATTATCTCTTTCTTTCAAATAACGATTTTGATCTCAAGGTATGATGATGTAGATTATCTCCGAGAACTTTCTCGCTGTACCGAAACTTCTTGGCCTTTTTCACTTTTTGCCTTGAAATCCTCTAACTCACAATGCTTGATGAGTTGGTTGAAAACCTCGTCTGTTGCCATGCTGATAAGGTTTTCTTATTGGAGTAGTTATGCTTTGCATTGTTCATCATCAAGCACAATCGAGATTGCATATTATGCATCAGGCGGTATAGATGTTTGATGTGTTATTCTTTCGCCATCTATTTGATCACTAGAAAATTACATATAAACCAATTAATTTATTGTAGAAATTCAATAATAATGAATAAAAATGTTAGATTATAGAACTTACGATAAAAGTACATTACCGTTGATCCGTCCGTTGATATTCGCATGTTTTTTGTAGTGTACTCCCAAGGATTTGATGCATTGTCTAGGTGTGATCTAAAAATATAAATTTTGAAATTTATAGCTAGACTAGGTATTCCACAATGAGATACGGATCTTGTAGTACTACGATTAAATACATGGACTAGGAGGAACTTAAACTATCGGTTACACAAAAACTATGGTCATGAACAACAAAAGGGTGTAACAAGCAAAGTAAACTGCAAATCCATATATATATATATATATATATATATATGGATTGTCATATTTTATAGAATTTTCATAAGTGAACTCATTTAAGGTTTCTGAAAAAGTGTAACTTAGTTCTTATTGGAGTCATCTTAAAGTGTAGTTTCCTGCTCTCACAATGCTTGGCTTAGAAGATGTCTCGAGTTATAGCTGACATAACCTTGTCTTCCATCCATCTTCCTTGTTAGCTTGAATTTGTTATACCATCCTAAGCTTTTTTCTAGTTTTTTTTTCAAAGTTGGAACCTTTTAAAATATATTTTCATCCATTTTCAAATAATTCAAATTTAAATTATTTAACCGATTCCAGTATGACACTCGGCCAAGTTATCATCAACTTGAACCACGCAATGATTTTTTTTCTTTTCATGAAATGTTTAGGGAGAATATTGATGTGTTATGGTGATACACCCCTCAGGGTAAGAACTCAGGATGCGTATTGGAAATCTATTAATCTCGATCGTTCGAGTAGGATTCGTTATGTCAAGGTTGATTTTCATGATTGACCTAAGCAAATTCTTTAAAAAATCGTCCATTGATGGTGGATGAAGATGGATGATGGTGGAGGATTTGTTGACTTGTCTAAGAGCTCTCTTCAAGATTCGTCTGGCGATGGTGGAGGATGAAGGTTGATGGTTGAAGTCGAGGTGTCTAGGGTGGAGCGTGGAAACCAAAAGAGGTGGAGAAGCCTCTTGATATAATCCAATAATAGCTTCAATTGTTCCGGTAACAAGTTGAAGGCATTGTATTCTTGAAACCATCCAAGAATAGGAAAAGAGTTTATTTCTTCAAAATTTCATGTGCTCTTACAAATAAAATGGAGTCTTTTATATAGGAGACAATCCATGTTACAATAAGAAAAATATATAAATGTTGGATATCAGATTGATCTACTAGTCGTTGGAAAGATTTTATGACCATTGAGAATCTTCGGAATGAGATAAAAGATGATCCAATGAGATAAGATTGGTTTGAAAGATTTTCTAGCCATTGGAGAAGATTTTTTGGTTGTTGGAAAGGACAAGGCAAGATCTTTATCTCCCATATTTCCTTATCCATATCACCTGAGCCTGTCGGTTTTAGGTGGGCGAATTGAGGCCCATTTCAAAGTAGAAGACTCACGTAATGTTTGTTTGGGTTGTGCCTGAATCCTCCTTCTGATTAAGAGTTTCTCATTCTTCCATCACTATCTCCGCTGCCTTGTTATGAAAGCCCTTTACTTTTCCACATTTGAGTAGGTCGTGGGAAGATTCTATCCGTTCATTTCCTTACGGTAGCTCCTCATTCGTGTGACTATCCTTTGGTCTCGTTTCGAGTTCGATGTCCTCATCATTTCCTCCCCTTGCTAGTGTTCCATCCTCAAAATGTTATCATCTACATCGAAGAGGGATAGATCATCAACATTGAATGTTGTGGACACATTATACTGACCTGGTAGTTCAAGACGGTAGGCGTTATTGTTGATCCACTCTAGAACGTTAAATGGGACATCTTGGTGCTAGCTTCAAACTCCTTTTGTCGGGGAGCGATTTTGTTCTCATGTGCAGCCATACCCGACCTCCTTCGTCGAATACCTTCCTTTTCTGCCCCTTGTTGGCTTGTTTGGCGAAGTGTTCAGTCCTTCGACTTATGTTTACCCTAACGTTCTCATGTAGCCTCTTGATTAGTTCATCTTTCTTCTCTTTATCTAATTTAGTGACCTCTTTTCTTGGTATAGTCGAGAGATCCAAGGAAGTGATGGGTTTGAACCTATATAAGATCTCAAATGGCAAGTGTTTTATGGCCAAATAGTGTGTTCGATTGTAAGAGAACTCGGAGTGGGGTAGGTAGTCAAGCCACTTCTTTGGGTATTATCCAATGAATAATCATAGCAGGGCTGCTAGTGTACCGTTGAAAACCTCTGGTCATCAGTTTGTGGGTGGCACATGGTGGAGAACACAAGCTTTGTCCCTAGCTTCTGCCAAAGTGTTTGCAAGAAATGACTCAGAAATTTGCTATCCCAATCCGATACGATCATCTTGGGTAGGTCGTGGATACGTACAATATCTCTGAAGAAAGGTTCTGAAACACTGGTTTCATCGTTGGTCTTAGAGTAGGATAAGAAGTGAACCATTTTTGCAAACCTGTCGACTACAACAAAGACAAAATCTTTGTTTCGGATCTTTGGAAGTCAGAGAACAAAGTCCATCGAAATATCAGTCTATGGATGAGTCGGGATGGGTAGAGGAAGATAAAAATCATGGGGATAAATGTGAGACTTGGCTTGGTGACACGTTATACGTCGTGCATAAAGCCTTTTAACGTCTCTCTTGAGACGTGGCCAGAATAAATGCTCTTTAATCGCTGCCAAGGTTTTCTCCACACTAAAATGCCCATGAGTGCTCCTCCATGTGCATCTTAAAGCATTAACTGCTTGATTAAGCTTTGCAGAATGCAACATCGTCTGTCACAGAAGAGATATCCGTCGTGTGTGTAGAATTTTCCACTAGCTCTTTCCTTACACAGTTGAAATATCTCACCAAGCTCCGGATCTTGTTCATATAGCTCCTTAATATGCTCAAACCCCAAGTTTCTAGCGCCCATGGTGGTGATGAGGGCGTGTCTCCTTGATAAGGTGTCGGCTACCATGTTTTCTTTGCCTTTCTTGTAGTTGATGATGTATGTAAATGACTCAACGAACTCCATCCATTTGACATGTCTCCGCTTTAGACTAGTCTAACCTTTGAGATGTTTGAGGGTCTCATGATCATTGTGGATGACGAACTCTTTAGCCAGTAGGTAGTGCTTCCATGTCTCCGAAGCTCGGACATGGGCATAGAGCTCCTTGTTGTATGTGGGTTAGTTACGCATGGCTCCACTTAACTTACCATCGAAATATTATACTGGTCAATATTCTTGAACAAAGACCGCACCCATGTCGTTCCTTGAGGCATCACATTCCACTTTGAACGTCTTGTCGAAGTTTGGCAACACTAGAACAAGTGTGGTGGTGAGACTAGCCTTCCTTGATTTGTAATTCTTCCCACTCGAATGCCTTGTCCTTTTCTATAAGCGTAGTGAGGGATGCATCTATGCTGCTAATGTCCTTCACGATTTGGCAGTAGAAACTTGCTAGCCCATGAAAGCTTTGTACGTGTGTGATGGTTTTTGGTGTTGGTCATTCTTGTATAGCCTTAGTTTTGTTATTGTCTACACGTAGACCCTACAAATTTACTACAAAACCTAGTAAAAAATCTCATCAGTGTAAAAAGAACATTTCTTGAGATTTGTGTAGAATTGTTTGTTTCAGAGCTTCTCTAGCACTAGCTCAAGATGTACTATATGTTCCCTAAGATTTTACTATAAATGAGAATATCATCAAAACAATTTCAACAAATTTACCAATGTGAGTTATTTAAACATGGTTCATGAGCCTCATAAAGGTGTTGCGGGCGTTGGAAAGCCCGAAAGGTACGACGAACCACTCGTACGACCCTTGTTTCCTTTTGAAAATCGTCTTCTATTCATCGCCTTTTCTCATATGAACTTGGTGATATTTTCTTTTGAAGTCGATCTTTCAGAATATTGTTGCCTCACTCAGCTTGTCAAGCATGTCGTCCAACCGAGAGATCCGATGTTGGTATTTTATCATGATGTTATTGCTCGCTCGACAGTCGACACATATCTGCTAAGTGTCATGTTTCATTGGTACAAGTAGTACAACGACAACGCATGGACTTAGGCTTTCTTGGATGTAGCCTATGTCAATTAGCTCTTTGAGTTACTGTTGCAACTCCTTTTGTCTCCTCGGGGGTTCATGTGGTATGTTGATAAGTTTTATAGTGGTGTTCCAAGGATGAGATAAATCTGATGTTTGGTACGTCGTATGATTGGTATCTCCTCGAGAAATAAATCGCGATACTTGTCTAGTATATTGGTGATTTCCGGGGGATACTCCATCATACATTGGACTATTAAGTAATCTTTGTAGACTATTAGTAATATTGTGCTTTGAATACTCAAATCCTTACAAACTACACTAGTTTTTATATAAAAATTTGATTTCTTTTTGTTTTCACAATTTAGCTGCAATTGCATTTCGCGTACTTGTAAAGAACTAAGAGGTGCTAGTCATTAAAAAAAAAATCAGTTATCAATAGACATATCAACAGATCCGTCTATTGATAACATTTTCCAACGGGTATTCAAAATTGATTATCGACCACAGTTCCATTAAAATCCATTGCAACGATCAACGGACGAGCAACGGTTATCATCCGTTGCACCTGTCCATTGAAACACCATTGAAAAAGGAAATGTTTTACAACGAATGTTCGTTGTAAATGGCAACGAAAATCCATTGCGATGTTCAACGGGTATCCATTGAAAAGTTAAAATTTTAAGATTACTATTGGAATAATTCAATGTTACGTTTCAACGGACTTCTGTTGGTATTACCAACGAGCATCCGTTGGAAGCACCAATGGATGACCGTTGGAAATTTCACTATTTATTGTTCAAAATCGATCCTACTACCATCAAGCCATCAACAAAAAATATATTTGCAAACAATATCATCTTCTTCAAATAGAGATATATATAGATTGAGAGAGTGGAGCAACCACATGAAGAGATGTCGAACAATGAGGCACGCTGATTTTTCAACGTATTGGATTCGGCGAAACAACCTATATATGAAGGTTGTCGTGAACATCAAATTCTCTAAAACAGAAATTCTAAACACATTAATCTGCTAGAGCCCCACCACCGCCTCTACCGCCACCATATCGATCTCATTCACCTATATCGGCACCAACGATATTTGACGAGCATCCTTCCCTCCCGATTATTGACCTTGAACAAATTGACGGGATATTATGGTAAGATTTTATTTAGAAAAATTCATATTAAATTATTATAAATACTAATTCATATTTGACTTCCATGTGCAGGTTTGATTGGATAATATTATGAAATACACTAACAACAATATCATCCAAGATCGACTCTATTATTCCTGATAGGTGACACTAGAAGTTATACGCTGTTGATGGTGGTGTACATTTATTGTAAGTATTTGTAATATAAAATTTAATTTTTAAATTATTATATACTTTTAGTTATAAAATAATTTATTAAAATAAAATTTTACAGCGCACATATAGATGGAGGAAGAAGGATACGCCGCGCATCTATACAGCTTGGATGCAAAACATGCAAGCCCGATTTCGCTTGATGATGAACAATGCCAAGCGCAACTATTACAAGAAGAACGCCAGACCAACATGGGAAACAGATGAAGTATTCAACCAACTTGTCCAACATTGGATATTTGAGGACTTCAAAGCCAAAAGCGAGAAGGCCAAAAATGTCGGTACGACGAGAAGATTCCCAGGGATGGTCGCATCGCCATACCTCGGGATCGAAGTCATTCCCGAAATGAGAAAAGAATTGGTAAACCTTATTTCAATTAATGATTTAAATTTATTGTTATATAAATTTTTTAACTGATTATTTTACTATAATGTTGTAGATGTAGAGGATGGAAAGAGAACCGCCTCTTCTTGAGATAGTTGTAGAAACCCATGCCAAGAAGAAATCCGTCGTCGAGGAAGAGGTCGATGAACTTGAGCTGGTCGAACCTCGGGCGGAACGAACCGTGAAAGCTGTGACGAAAAAGGTGATATAAGAATCACAATCCATCGCTTCAACTCCCAACGATCTTAGTCCTTTACAAGAGGACAAGATTTATTTAGAGGTACCAAAATTTATATAATTTTCTAAAAATATGCTAAATTTAACTTTTTTATTGCAGTCTGTTAGACCGTATAAGGGGCATTTGTACGGTCTAGGTTCGCTACAAAAGAACATCGTTGAGGATGCCATGACGGTACCTTCCTCGTCCAAGAAACCTACACGCAAGAACGACACATCGAGCAACTCGAGACTACACTTCAAGCAATGCCAGATGAGCTTCGAGCTCAGATGCGGCACATGGATAGTATCATCGAGTTAATTACCGGTCGAGCGTATCAGCCACAACCACCGGCGGGGGCAACAACGCCGATACAAGAACCGATCATAGACTGTGATGCAACCCCTTCACGAGGCATTGGCGATCACAGGGATGAAGACGATGCAACCGGTTTAGATGATAAGTAGTGAATTAGGTTTTTAATTTGTATAATTTTTTGTTTATATTTTTTAAATTTTGATTGTTTTTATTTTTTAAAAAAAATTTCTCGTCAGTTTCTCAATAGACGCCCGTTAAAAACTTTCAAATCGTTCAACGTGCATCCGTTTAAATTCTCACCATTTATTTTTGCAATGGGCATCCATTAATCTCTCCCGCCATTTTTTTTACTACGGATACATGTTGAAATGCTTTAAATTCCCGCCATTTTGTTTTCCAACGGGCTTTCAACGGACATCCGTTACATGTCATCAATGGGCATTTGGTGCACATTTGTAATGGGTATCCGGTGTAACTTTGCAACGAATATATTGGTTACACTCCATTGAAGTTTTGCAACGGATATTATCTGTTGCACTTCCGTTGCAAATTGCAATGGATGCGGCTCCGTTGGAAATGAGCTATTTTTTTTATAATGATTGTTACCTTCCTCTTATCATGCCTTACTTGTATTGGCATGACACCGCAAAGTACTTCATCATGGTATTTACTTATGTTGAAGGCACTGTTACTTGGTTGGTTACCTTGAGCTCCCTTTGATTGTTGAGCCATTGTAACTTATACGGGTGGGGGTGCTTCTTCATTTCCAAACCTAGCTTTTTCACCATATAGATGCTTTAATATTAGTACAAGAATCACTATCTATAATGATTCCACATACCTTATCCTTGACAAGGCATTTTGTGTGGAAGATCGTCTATCATTGGACCGTCTCTAAAGGGTTAACCATCATACTCAAAACGCGACGTGTTACCAGTAGTTATCTACTTTCGAGATACTCAATATCTCCACTTCCATCTTCATATGGTTCTTCCTTATTTTGGACCCATATTCTCCACAATAAGCGAGGATCATTACTTGCGGATTAGTGCAGTCTCGTTCTTTGTACCCTATGCCCTTGCACTTAAAACATACAAGCGCACAAGTACGAATTGGTTTCAAGAAATTAGATTTTTACCTTCTCTTTTGACATCCCTTGATGTCTCAGGAGCTTTACCGTTCTAACAATCATCTATCCTTGGTCTTTTCGGCATCCTTGGGGGTTGTCCAGCCGACCATGTGGGTTGTGTCCTTCCTCGACTTATCGCTTGCTTTCTCTTGATTTGTTGCTCAATTTGAATCGAGAAATGCAATAAATCTTGCAAATCATGGTATTGTTGTCCCTTTACCTTTCAAGAAATTTCTTCATTTAATTCATCTAGAAATTTATCCATTACAATTTCTTCATCTTCGTTAATTTCTAATTTATTGCGAAGATGTTCAAATTCGTCGAAGTCGTCTTCGACGATTTTACTTCCTTGGTTTAACTTTCTATATAGTGTTTGCAATTCCCAATGGAAGTGTGGGAGAATGTACCTTTTACGCATGAGGACTTTCATTTATCCCCACGTTTAGACTTCTTCAAGTCTTGTACATCGCTGAGTGCTTACCTCTCAATCCACTAAGTGGGTGTGCCATCTGTGAGTTGAGTCGCGGTGTATTATACCTTTTTGCACTTCGTATACATATATCATTCAAAACTTTATTCATCTGCCTCTTCCAATCTCGATAGGCTTCAAGGTCAACATGTCCAGCAAAATTAGATGGTTTTAATTTCAAATTGTTACCATCGTGGACATGTCATTGTCTCTGAGGTGGCTCCTCATCAGGATATTCATTCTCCCTAATTATTTGGCATCGCTTTGGTCGTCTCAACAACTCTTTGCCATCCTTCTCAAGATCATGTCGTTGTGGTGCCTCATGTTCTCGTTGTCTAGGTCGAGGAGCTGGTTGTTCTACTTCTTCAATGATGTTTTCATGAATCGATGGTGCGTCATGTAGAGGTTTCCTCTGTTATTCTTCAAGGTAATTCATTCTTGACTCCATTCATTGAAGCCTTTGCATGATCGCGTCGAGTTGGTTGTTGCCTGCAGAATTCTCTCCTTGTTCGGTCATCTTTTTTTCTGTATTTTTTAAACAATAAACAAAACAAAAAAGGATTAGTACAAAAAAAACTTAAATGAATAGAAGCGTACTTTTGGTCCTTGAACCGACCTTTGATACTAAAATGCTACACGCCTCGGGGTCGAAACTCGGGACACATATGGAGAATCTGTTAACCTCGATCGTTCGAGTAGGATTCATTGTGTTAAGGTTGATTTCTTGACTGGCCTAAGGGTACTCTTCAAGAGGTCATCCGTTGACAGTGGATGAAGATGGAGGATGGTGGAGGATCTCTTGACTTGTCCAAGAGCTTTCTTCAAGATTCATCTAGCGGTGGTGGTGGACAATGAAGGTTGATGGTTTAAGTCAAGGTGTTTAGGTCAGAGCGATGGGCATCACAAGATGTGCGGAAGCCTCTTGGCACAATCGGTTAATGGCTTCAATTGAGGTTGAAGTCATTGAGTTCTTGACACCATTTAAGATTACGAAAAAAAGCTTATTTCTTAAAAATTTCAATATGCTCTTACAAATAACATGGAGTCCTTTATATAGGAGAGACTCCATGTTACAATAAGGAAAGTGCGTAAATGTTGGATTACAGATTGATCTACTAGTTGTTGGGAAGAGTATATGGTCATTGAGAAACTTTGAAACGAGGAAAAAAAGATGATCCAGTGAGATAAGATTGGCTTGGAAGATTTCCTAATCGTTGGAGAGATTTTATGGCCGTTGGGAAGGATAAGAAAAGATGTTTATCTTCCGTATTTTCTTATCTGAATCATCCGAGCCCGTAGGTTCTTGGCGGGCGGATTGAGGCCCCCTTGAATGGAAAAGACAAATGTGATGTTTATTTAGATTGTGTTTGAATCCTCCTTCTGATTAAGAGTCTCTCATGCCTCCATCACTATATTTGCTAACTTGTTACGCAAGCTCCTTGTTTAAAGGATATACATGTAAAAAGGGTAGAACCGTAATTTCTGTAATTAGGTTTAATGTTGTATTTTGTACTTATAGCCGTTTAGGCTCATTCTAATCTAATCATTCAGATTTCAAATTATCATGGTATCAGAGTTTTAGATCTAATGATAACAAACTCTCCTAAATTCCCGGCCAACCTCTCCTCCCCTCTCAAACCGCCGCTGCCGCCGCCCCTCCTCTTTCTTTGCAGCCGCCGACCATCCCTTCTCTTTTCCTCCGGCCGTTCACCCTTCTCTTCCCTCCCTTGTCGTCGTACCATCACGTACGAAGAGCCTAAACACAGATCTCCCACTGTCGTCCTCCTCTTCGGCCGCCTAGCCCGCTTTTCTCGCGTCCCGGATCGCCCCTCCTCCTACGTCCCGCACCGCACCCTGTTGCTAGTGCGTCGCGGTTCTCTTATCACCCAAACCCTAGATCCGCAACCCTAACCCTAGATCCACAACCCTAACCCTATATCTGCATCACCTAACCCTAATTCTTGCCTCTCTTGCTTACCGTCTCCAAACCCTAATCCATGGCCGGCCAAACAAGTCATCCTACCACCCGTCTCTCCGATGCGGCTCCGACTTTCCATCCACAACATCCCCTCCGCACTCTTCTCACCGTCAACATGGCCAACATTACCAAGCTGACGCCGACCAACTTCCTCACATGTAATGTTCAGATTCGTGCCCTTCTTGAAGGCCACAAACTACAATGCTTCATTGAGGACAACTCCATTGTCCCTCCGGCCAAGATCCATCGCGATGGAGTGTCCGTCGACAACCCTAATTTCCAGCCATGG
>CM071861.1:555705-625871 GCA_036759665.1 Gynandropsis gynandra | reverse complement strand
ACTCCTACTGATGGTGCACCACCAACATCGTCACAATCTCCTGAGCTCATCATCTTGGACGTGCCACCACGACGTCCTTGAACCAATTCTCACCCGATGGTTACTCGTTCAAAGAGCAATGTTTCTAAGCGCAATAACCGATCTGCTCTTGTTGCTCAGGTAGAGAGTGAACCAACAAATATCACTCAAGCCTTAAAGGATCCTCGGTGGCGTGCAGCAATGGATGCCGAGTTACAAGCCTTGCATCACAATGAAACGTGGCAGCTTGTTCCAGCCACTCAAGCACAGAATATCGTTGGTTGCAGGTGGATGTTTCGCATCAAACGAAAGCAAGACGGATCTGTGGAACGATTTAAGGCTCGACTTGTTGCAAAGGGGTTTCACCAAAGACCGAGCCTCGACTATTATGAGACATTTAGCCCGGTTGTGAAACCAACCACCATTCGAGTCATCTTGAGTATTGTTGTCTCTCACGGATGGACTCTACGACAACTTGATGTCAATAATGCCTTTCTACAAGGCCGACTTTCGGAGGAGGTATACATGTCTCAACCCCCGGGTTTCATTGATCAAACTCACCCTCATCATGTGTGCAGACTTCAACGAGCAATCTACAGACTTAAACAAGCTCCTCGAGCATGGTATTCGGAGCTTCGCACATTCCTTCTCGCTCGTGGTTTCACAAACTCTCTGGCGGACACCTCGCTGTTTATTCTCAACACAACCGCACTATAATTGTACGTGCTGATCTATGTTGATGATATTGTTGTTACAGGCAATTCCGCATCACGGGTACAACAATTCATTGATGACCTAGCCGCACGCTTTTCCATCAAAGACTTGGGTGACCTCTCGTTCTTCCTCGGGGTAGAAGCCATGCGAACGTCTAATGGCCTACTCTTGACTCAACGTAAGTACATCAATGATCTTCTCCACCGCTGTGTCATGCATGAATCAAAGTCGGTCCCCACACCCATGCCGTCCACCTCACGTTTGACACTAGACACCAGTACTTCCCTCTCCAATCCAACGGAATACCGGTCTATTGTTGGCGGCCTGCAATATCTCTCTCTCACACGACCGGATGTTAGCTTTGTGGTCAACAAGCTATCTCAATTCATGCATGCTCCCACGGATGTTCATTGGTAAGCCGTGAAACGAGTCCTACGCTATCTCGCTGGCACGAAGGATCGAGGTATCTACTTATCCGCACACAACACCCTCTCTTTACATGCCTTTATCGATGCAGACTGGGCTGGAGATTCTCATGATCTCAAGTCCACAGAGCGTATCTTCTCTTCCTTGGTGCACATCCCATCTCCTGGTCGTCTAAGAAGCAATCCGGACTCTCCCGTTCATCAACAGAGGCTGAATATCGATCTATTGCGTCCACCGCTGCAGAGGTTTTCTGGGTCATTTCGCTATTATCCGAGCTAGGAGTCACTTCATCATCACCATCCACCATCTATTGCGACAACATTGGAGCAACATATCTCAGTGCCAAGCCGGTTTTCCATTCTCGGATGAAACACTTGGCTCTTAACTATCTCTTCGTTCGCGGCTTGGTCGAGTCGAACACTCTTCGAGTCACTCATGTTCGAGCCGCTGATCAGCTTGTAGACCTACTCACGAAGCCTCTTCCGCGACTACCATTTGATGTCTTATGCTCCAAGATTGGACTCACCACGAGTGCTCCATCTTGAGGGGGCGTGTAATGGATATACATGTAAAAGGGTAGAACCGTAATTTCTGTAATTAGGTCTAATGTTGTAATTAGGTCTAATGTTGTACTTATAGCCGTTTAGGCTCATTCTAATCTAATCATTCAGATTTCAAATTATCACCTTGCTCTTCCACGTCTGAATAGACCGGTGGAAGATTCTATCTGCTTGTTTCCTTACTATGGCTCCTCATTCGTTTGAACCTACGTTGGTTTCGTTTTGAATCTGATGTCCTCATATGGTCTTCTTCTCGATCAAGTATCGATGCTCTCGGCTCGAGTAAAATATCTGATGTTTTGTGGCTTGATAATTTTAGTTCGAGTATTCTAGTGCTCTGCCTAAACGAATTCTCTAGAACTTTTGGAATTTTAGCATCTTCTACTCGACTAAATGGATTCTCTACCTTGTCTTCTATTAAGTTCGTTAAGTCATGAATCTTTTCACATTTTACACAAAATTGCTCCTTAGTCTCTATTATTTGAAATGTCATGAATAAACACAAAAATGTATAAAAATAAGTACAAAGACTACATGATTAAGTATTCCAATGAAGCATGCAATAAACAATAGAGTGGAAACGACATGATCATTGTCCCTTGACTTATTGATCTTTGACACAATGTTAGAATTTCAGCCTGAGTGTGTAGAATCTCATTGATTGCTCAGGCAGGCACCCTAAAAGGAGATCTTTTCTGCTTTCCACCCACGCTGCATAGGAAGAGTCCAAAGCTAAAATCATGGAAAAATGAAGCTTCATAGGGTATTTCGATCTAGGTGCGGATAGTTTGGATCTTTATAACCATCTTTATTCATGGATCCTCTTATTTAAATTTTTTGAGTTTTCCTCAATTCGGTATAACCGACGCGCCTCAATATTATCAATTCGGCTTGCAACTTTTACCCATAGATGTCCTCTCAACTGATGTGCTTCAATATTATCAATCCATAATGAATGATAGAAAATAAATAAGCACCTAACCCTCCGTATCAATCCATATAATTTAAAAATGAAAGATATTTTTGTAAATAGTTATAAATTTGATATTAAATTGTAATTATTAAAAGTAATAGACATGTCTTTTAAGTTTAATATTTTAGATGAAATATTTTGTTAGATGTTGACGTATCATTTTTATCATCAAAGAAAAATTTGAGTACAATTGCATATATTTTCTATTGATTTTATTTTTTATTGATTTTATTCAATTATATATTTTCTATTGATCTTATTTATTTAATTATTATATTAAGAATACTTATTTTGCATAGAAATTAAATCATAAAATTAAGATTAATATCTGGTATCATAGTCTACTAATAGAAATTAAATCACCATCTTAAGGTTAATAACATTTTGGGTAATTTAAATGAAGTTAATTATGTAAATTTAGGTTTGGATATTCTTATTGAATTTGATAATAGTAATTCAATTGTATGTGTTATTGAAACTTTAACCCTAAAATTGGGTAAAACCAACACGTGTGAAATCGATCTTCCCATAAAACTAGAAGATCTCAGTTGATAAACACGTCATTTCACCCCTCGTAGGTGATAGCTCTTTCACAGTTCATTGGTTGGTTATTAGTGGGAAGGATTCTAAAGTCATTTCCAACTTCATTTGGCTTCTTCATTGATGGATCTATTGTTTTCGAGTGACGAAATGATGCCACCGAAAATCAATATCCAAGGATTAATTATATGGTAAAGTAACATTACGAGAACTTGATCTATGTTGGTTATGTTTAGATTTAGTCAAAATGGGCATTTAAATATAATATTTTAGTATATGTTATAGATTCTGGAGTGTTGTTTGAATTTAAAACAATTTATATGTAAGATGTAATTGTTTGTAGTGGTCTACATTATGTTACGTATGATTGTCGGTGGTACCAAATTTAATCGAGATAATTATGATAATTGGATCGTAAATGTGGAGCTAAATCGTGGTGTTTTGCGACTTGATTCAACTCCCATTGTGGATGAGTCTATTAACTCGGTTATAAGAAGTTTTGAGGCAGCTAAGAAACTGTTGGAAAATTGGAACATGTCGACAGGCTTATGATGACCTTTCTTAAGTTTATCATATTACCTAGCGTTAAGTCTTCCCAACCCGAGGTTGAAAAATGTGATGAAATTTCTTATGAGATTAGAAAGTGTACTATTACAAACATAATGGATAGTTTTAATTTTGTTGCTCTTGTTAAGGATTTATCGATGAAAGAGTACATTTATCACATTCTATGGGTGATCATATCACTCATATGGTGAATACCTAAAATCAGCTCAAGAGTTTGGATATAAATTTTGTGGAGCATTTTTTTGGTTGAGTTCATGCTGAAATCGTGCACTTTGATTGATTTCAAGAATTTCGGTGAACTTGCAAGCAACTTAAGGAAAAATTATATCTTTCAGTACAAGAGACATCCTAATGCAACAGGAGGCGGGGCAAAGGGAAAACCTTAAAGTAAAGTTTCTTCAAACCAATTTTGCCTATCATGGTCATCCGTACACTGCTTCAAGGCAAAGCTCCAAGTAAGAGATGAAAGAATAAGGAAAAACAACTTTATAAGGTGAAACCCGATACAAGGCAAGTAGATCTTGGTAAGATTATTTTCTTTATTCAATAGCAGACTATAAAGAAATAATAAAAGAAATAAAAGATATGACCTAGATTCACAAAATCAAATAGTTTAATCGCCTTTAGTCTCAAGCAACAGCGCCAAAAACTTGATGTGTCATCTAGGTGTGATCAAAACATATCAAGTTTTACAATTTATACCTTGACTAGACATTCTACAAGAATACAGACCGTGTAGTACCAGGGTTGAAAACAAGGGCTCAGAGGAATTTGAACTATCGATTTCAGAAAAACCACGGTAATGAAAAATGAAAAGGAGTAGGTATATCTAATATAGATAGGTCATATAAATTATAATTATAAACATATACAAGTGAGAAGATGCTTTTAGGTTCGAGAATTATTTTCACGTTCATGAATTCATTACAGATTATGAAAAGTGTAGCTTTGTTCTTATTGGAGAATTCAAACATCTTAAAATGGATCTACCTGCTCTTACGGTTAGGGGTGCGATACGGGCCGGGCCGGCCCGAGCCCGAGAAAGCCCTAATTTTTCGGGTCGGGCCGGTTCGGCCTGAATACGATTGGGTCTAGAATATACGGCCCGAAATTCGGCCCAATGGGCTTTGGGTGGGCCTGAGTCGGGCCTCGGGCCTAAAGAGATAAAAAACTAAAAACTTTAAACAAGTCTAAAACGCTAAATTAATCCATACGAATCTAAATTTCACATCAAAAAAGTCCGAAACGCTAAACAAATCAGTAGAAGTCCACAAGTCTAAAACAAACATCAACAAAGATTAAAAACTATTCCATACAAGTCCATAAATGAAGAAAAAAAATACAAACAAATTTGACTTGAATCTCTTGCTTTTCCGGTTTCACCATTTGAACTTCTCTCGGGGATTACTACAAAACAAGAAAATATGATCAATACCCTTAGCATTAAACTACAATCTTATTCTTCATTGTTACATACGTTTCGATCTAAATGAGTAAATAATATACATGAGTTTTGACTTTTGAGGTTATTTTTTCATGAGAGAGAGATAATAAGGCTTCACATTATGGGATCAGACGAGAAATCCATCAGGGCCGCTAAATATAGAATCTACACAGTAGTCAATCAAAGAAACCAAATCAACAACATAAGCAACCGTATAATCTCGATAATTTGAATTGAAATGTATAAACTTAACCTTCTTTATCGTAACCAAGAACGAGCACAAATTAAGGCTTGAACATTTTCCGGTAAGAGACGGCTTTTGTATTTGTTAAGCATCTGCGAGCCGACGCTTAAAGAAGACTCTGAAGCAACTGTGGCGATCAGAATACCTAGGATATCAGAAGCCATAAGCGCTAACTCGATACCATAAATCTTAGTGTTAGACTTCCAGAACTGCAACACATCCATATCGATGTGATCTTGCATGTGGATCTTAAAATCACACAAGTATCTCTCAAAACTCGATGTCGATCCATCATCCGAAGACTCATCACCATCACAAATGTATGCATCCTAAAGAAGTTAATAATGAAAAAGAATCAACGAGATAGTCATATAAAATAAGATACAACTTAGTAAGTTATAAACTTACTTCAAAAAATGATGAACTTTGTCCATTATCTTGGACTCTGCTCTTTTTCCATTGGTGTTGAACTTTTAGAAGTCTTTTCTCCAAATTTTCTCTTGTATTCTTCCATGAGCGTTAACATCGCCCTTTTCACAATATTTTTTTTGGCTTTTCATCTCATCAAGAATGATATAATAATGCTTCACTACTTTGAGTTTCATTCTTGGATCAAGCACAACTCCCATGGAAAGAATGCAACTATATGTATCCCAATACTTATCAAACTTCTCTTGCATGCTCTCTGTCATACTTCTTAGTAATTCATCATTGCTCCCCCGATATTCTCTTAAAAGGACTTCCAAATTTTCATGAAGTATAAGTTGGAAGTCGGATACTTTGAACCGAAATCAAGTTGGTGATTTCAGCAAATGGCTACAAAAAGTCTCGAATCTTTTCTCCCATAGACCATTTTTCTTTTGTAGGACAATGCTTGTAGCTCCCATCAACCATCACAAGACTTTTAAAACCATATTGATACTTAAGGGCATTTACGAGCATTGTGTGAGTCGAATTCCATCGAGTTGTTTACATCCATGGACAAAAAAACTCCATTTGTAATACCAACTTGCTCTGCACATTCCCGAAACAATTTTGTCCTCGCCTCTGATCCTCTGACATATTTCACACTCTCTCTTATCTTCATCAAAGCATCATCTATGACTTTTAGTCCCCTCTTTACAATAATGTAAAGAATATGTGCACTACATCTTATGTGGAAATGATCTCCATCTACAAGCAACAACCCTTGATGCTTAAATTGATGCCTCACAAATTCCACAATGACATCATTAGATGAAACATTATCAACGGTGATGGAAAAAAACTTCTTGTCAATGTTCCATTCCTTCAAGCAACTAATTATCTTCTTCACAGTTTCCATTCCCGAATGTGGGTGAGGCAATGTAGTAAACGATAAAATCTTATTATTCAATTTCCACTCTTACGAAGTGCAAAACTTTCGAATTATTTCAAAATATAAGCGATTTCTTTCTACAAGATAAAGTTAATGACAACAAGGATAGATAAGAGCAAGCTGGAACGAATTTCTTCTACAACAAAAAATTTTGGAATTATTTAAAACAGACCCCGAGAACGGTGACGAGGGAGGAGGACGACGACCGCGAGCACTAAGGCGGGGGAGGAGGAGGACGAGGCACGAGCACTGAGGCAGGGAGGAGGACGACAGAGCGGACGACGGGGCGCGAGCACTGAGGCGGGGGAGGAGGACGACGACGGTGGAGCTGGAGAGAGATAGAGAGAGAGATCGAGCGTCAAGCTGAGCAACTAGGGTCGACCGAGATGGAGGCTGTCGATCGAGCTGGCGAGGGAGAGCTCAGCTGGGTGAGCGATTAGGGTTTGCACTTTGGGCCATTTTCGGGCTCGGGCAGCCCGCGGGCCAAGGTAGGCCCGAATTTTACGGGCCGAATTTTTTCAAGCCCGAGCCCGACCTAATTGTTAACGGGCCTATAATTTTCGGCCCAAACCCGGAATTTTCGGGTTGGGCTTCGGGTCGGGCTTGAAATTGACATCCCTACTTATAGTGCGAGTCCAAATTTACCTCCTCCCGCATTTCAAATCTTGTTCTAGTATATAACTCATTGATGTATTCGTCTAGCGATATACATACTGAACATGCTATAAATCTACCTACTCTTACAGTGCGAATTCCTATCCATCATATAAATCATTGACGTCTATATTTATATATGAATTCATTATCTTCCTATATCATCATTTCTAAACCAATTAATCTACCTCTCGATATAATCTTTTAGTTTATCTAACACATATGATCTAAATATAATCTGATGTCTCTATCTGAATTATACCATGTCACGATCAAATTATGGGTACATTTCAAGAATAAAAATAATAAAACATGCATCAAATACTAAAAGAAAATAACAACAAATCCATTCATGAAGTACGATAAGTTCAAATACACAAAATTAGCATTAATAAGAGATCAAATCTATGAATCTACATCTTGAAAAATAACTACAACAAAAAACAAGTAAAGAGAAATGTTTAGAGAAGCTTACTCGAACTCTCAATCAGTCGCTATTGTGACCTCTCATTTGATTCGTCTCGGCGGGTAGTTCAATCTTTCGATGAAATTCGAAAGCATTTTCACTCTATGCATGACCTAAGCGTCTTTTCTATATATTATTTATTGTATTCCCTTGTAAAGTTTCGGCCTCCTACTAATAGAAAAACTCTCAATCTTTAAATTATTTAAAATTTGAATTATTATGTAAAATCGGCAAAATGCTCAGTCGAGTTTGTTGTAGCTCGAACGAGCAGTTGGTTGTTCAACATTTTTTCCATGAAACTCAGAGCTAACTTTAAAAATATTTTGTGCATCACTCGAATGAGTCAACAAACGCTCGGGTAGAGCGAATCCTCACGAAGTTTATGAGCATTTTGATTTTATTATGTTTGATCGAGCATTTTTGGTACTCGGGTTGAGTGTTGTCACTATTTTTGCTTATGATGCTTATTTTCGCGCTTAATATCACCATGTTTCTCCATAATATTATTTTTAGAAGATCATAAAATGATCAAAAAATGCGTAAAAATAAATTAAAACAATAAAAAATGAAACAGAAATATACAACAAAATATAAAGCAAAATTGGTGTGATCAATTATAAAATGTTTCTTTTGCATAAATTTTGACACAATAAAGCTCGTTGCCTAAAAATGAAGGCATGTTTGAAAATAGAGGTAAACATCATTTCTGTATGATTCGAATAAAATTTGAATGAAGTACCTTATAATACTTCATGGTTTGATACTTGTGCAACCACTCATGTCTTTAATGTTATACATGATTAACAAAATCTCCAACGAATTCCCAAAATATGAAAGCTTCGTATTTATCGTGTCACATAGCATTATTAGATACATGATATTGCGTTGATTTAGAGAAGTGTCTGTATGTTCATGATTGTTCCATAAACCTTATTTGTACTCCAACGTTGGATGTTTTATGTTTTTATTTTAAATTTTGACGTGTTTTTCTTTCGTTGTATCGTGGCAAAAATGTTTGTGGTTTCCTACTCCAACTATCATATGCTTTTTTGGTAAAAAATGGTTTATTATCATATACTTTGTAGTTATACTTTTGTTAATTAAATGTTTAATGTTTGTATGAGAGCTCTAGAAATTAGGCAAATGCTCTAGAGAACCGGTATTACCACTAAATAATCCAAAAATCACGCTTAAACTACTAACAATCATGCATACTCTGCAACACTTTAAAGGCGAACAATTCTAATGTGTCTAAAACCCTCTTTCAAGGCAAAGAAGACATGTATAAACATGCAAATCCATTAGTTTTGTGGTTGATCTACCAATTTATACATTAAGCTTTATGATTCATTCGTTTTTAATCCTCAATTAGAATTGTTCTACTATCATGACCCAATTCCAATTGTTCTAAACATGTTTATCCGAAATTAAGATTCACCTCTCAATCTATCTCTTAAAACCCTAACACGTACATCTACTTGATCAAGGACGACATACCGCATGAATAACACATATAAAGAATTAAAATCGAAAACAAAGAATTACACTTCTTGTTAATAATATTTTTGTGGGTTCAAGGATTCCCTTGGACTAATCCCATCTTCTAGAACAATGCAACTACTCACACATGAAGTCTATAAAAAATTTTATGTAAAAGATAGAAACCATTAGAGGAAAAAAAGAAAGAAGAGTGAATAACCGGTGGATCAGGACTCGAGAGTCGTATTTGAGTTTCTTTGTGTTGATCCGAGCGTTGTAGCTCTCTCTAATGGCAAAGAACTATAAATTTTGGATGTCTCAAATGTATTTCACTTAAAGCTTGTGTGTCCTACAAATGAGGTTTAGAGCTCCTCATATAAGAAAGTCTATACACTTTGAAAGAAATAAAATACATTATTAAAATCATTTGGTGCTCCACTACCCATACCTTGTACCCATATTTGATGTTCATACTTTGGTGCCCATATTTTGATGTCCATACTTGGTTCCCATACTTGAGGTCCATATTTTGGTATCCATGCCAGGTGTGAGTCGTTTTGGACATTGTGGAGATATTTAGGGGAGTGGCTTTATGTTGGTCAATCGAGACATGGTTGAAGAAATTGGGAAAAATGATATTGTTGGTCGTTTACTTCTTCTTCGTTTCTCATCTCGTATTGCCCTAAAACAAAAGAAACAAGTAAAAATAATACATAATCATACATAAACATCATGATGGTTATCAAAATAAATCATAATATGGCTCATAAAATGTGTATGAAATGTAGTGATCATGTATGTTGAATGATAGTTATTTACCTGTTTCATGGTGGATGTATGCATTCTAGACAAACTGCATATTGACACCAATGATTTGATTTTGGATCTATTGACTAAGAGAGTGGCTCCTAAGACATTTATGGTCATATTAGTGAAACCAGAGTAGTTGCAAAGTCCTTGTAGTATGATTTGTCGTACATTTGTGAATATAGTCACAATTAAATCATTATGAACTCTATGTATCGATATAAGTTTTGAGTTTTGCATTTTTATGAATTATATTTCAATATACTTGTTATGATTAGATATATTTGGTTTTTTAAGACATCGTCAGATAAGATACTTTCAGATATCTATCTTTTCAAATTATGATTATTTTAATTCAATTTACTTGTGATACATGAAAAGAATCGTGACATTTTCCAAGCACGTGTCCTCTATGATTCGGTCGATTTAATTCCTGTAAAGTTGTGACTCGTAAATGATCACTCAAGTGAGCCAAATTATTTTATTTACTTATAATATACGAATCAAGTTAGAGAATGTTATAAATTTTAATTTGTAATTTCGATACATACATTTATATAGATCCATACATATAAATGTTTGATAATAGTTATTATTGTATAAACGGTGATGATTAGTGTTATATTAGAATGATAATTACTGGGTAAAATTGTATATATCCATACATATAAGTGTTTGATAATAGTTATTACTGTACACGCGGTGATGATTAGTGTTATATTGGAATGATAATTATCGGGTAAAATTCATTCGGTCCTATAATTTAAAATTAAAAGAAATTTTTTTAAATAAGTACAAATTTGATATTTATATATAATTTTTAATAGTTACAAGGACGTCTTTTAAATCATGTCTTTTAAAATTTTTAAATAAAGATTTTGTTAGATGATCACATATCATTTTAAAAAATAAAAAAAAGTCTCTTATATAAAAGGAAGAGAAAAAATTTAAGGAGAATTATGGATTTATTATTGTAAAAATATTCGAGATCCGTAGAAATAACTAAAGAAAATATAAACAAATATTTTTTATTGATTTCATTGATTTAATTATTTTATTAAAAATTCGTTTTTTGGTTGAATTGTAAAAGTAAGATTAACAGTAAATAGCAAGTTTTATTAGAGATGTGAAATTGTTATCGTCTTTTGGTGTTTCAATCAAATATTGGATTACATATTAAAGATACGATGAAAATGTTAATAAAATGATGATTTGTGATAAATATTAGAACCTTTTGTTTTTTAATATATATAAAAAACTTCTTTAAAAATGTCATTGTCATAAATAAAAAGGGTAAATAAGAAAAAAAAAAGGGAGAGGATCCCAAAAAGGATTTTGAAAAGCTAATGAATATCTAATTTATATCCCAAATCTTTTTAGTGATGTCCTTTTCCCGTTTGTCATCATCCTCTCTAAAATTTCCCACATACTTCAATTCAAGATTCTATCTCCACAAGTTTCTTCGCTTCTAGCCCTTTTGTGTGTGTATATATATATTGAAAAAATTTAATAATAATATGATGAGGGTAACATATATAGTATATGTATATATGTTATATAATATGATGTTGATATGGATATAATTATGTATAAGTGTATATTACCGTATATATATATAACATGATATATGATATATTTATACATATAATATATTATAAATATATATGATATGATATATATTTATATACTTATCTAGAATTTGAATATGAGAGAATGAGTAGAAAATGTGAGAAAACGAAAAGAGTTTTAGAGTTTGTAAGCTGTGTATTGAAATGAATAATTACATTGTCTATTTATAGAAAAATAAATATGACTTTTCAATTTAAGAAACCATATATTCAATATGACACTTCATAAAAAGGTTTAGACATTCATCAATTTTATATAATTATAAATTTTATAATTATAATAATCTTCTTTGAATGTTTATCGATTGTCTCATTAAAAATCTTATAATGGAAAAATCAATTGGGATAAAAACCATAATGAGGAAAAAAAAGTACAACCATAAAAAATCTTCATCGATTTGTCAACTCTTTGTTTGTTCATAAGCTTCGAAGGTGCCACATCGCGATGTTATGAATGTGTGTTCTCAATGTTGAAGAAGAGAACGCCTTTGTGAATAGGTCAGTTATATTTCCGTTTGGTCTGATGTAATGAACATCAATTTCTTTTCTTCTTCTCGAACTCTTAGGTACATGAGAAAAATTTTGGAGGAATATGTTTCGTTATATCGCTTTTGATGTATCTTTTTTTTGTTTGGACGACACATGTTATATTATCTTTATATAATATTGTTGCATCGCTATTAGCCAATCATTCGTGCGCTTGTTTCTTGTATATGTCGGGTTATATCCCTAAACCACACACATTCTCTAGTTACTTCATGGAGTGCAATGATTTCGGTGTGATTTGAAGATGTTGCAACTAATGTTTTCTTCTAAGAGTATCACGATATCATCGTACCTCTAATTGTGAAAAAATATCGAGTTTGTGATCTGGCTTTATGAGGATCGAATAAATAATCTACATCTGCAAAAACAATCAACTTATGTTTGGAATCTCTAAGATAAAATAATCATAAATCAATCATTCCTTGAAAATATCGAAAGATACATCTAATCCATGTCCAATGATGACGTGTAGGGGAAGAATATACCGTGACAAGAGGTTGGTAGCAAATGCTATATTAAGACGAGTGTAATTTGTTATATACAAGAGAGTCCATATTCCACTCACATACGGTATTTCTAATCCAAGTATATCTTTATTTTCTTCACAAGGATGAAATAGATCCTTCTCAACATTTGAAGATCTACATACCATTGGAGTCCTTAATGGATTTGCTTTATCCATGTTAAAGCGTTTTAATACTCTATTAGTATAATTCGATTGATGTACCAATATATCATTCTTTAGATGCTCTATCTATAAACTAAGACAAAACTTTGTTTGTCAAAGGTCTTTCATTTCAAATTCCTCTTGCAGATAATTTCAAGCATTTTTAATATCCTTTGAGGTTCCAATTATATTCAGATCATCAACATAAACAGCTATAATCACAAATTCACTTGTTGTTTTCTGAATAAATACACAAGGACAAATATGGTTATTCATCAATCCCCTTTTTAATAGATAATCACTTAGACGATTGTACCACATACGCCCAGATTGTTTCAACCCATATAAAGATCATTGCAATTTGATTGCACACATTTCTTTAGGCTTTGAGTTTGATGTTTTCAGAATTCTTAATCCTTGAGAGATTTCATGTATGTATCATTATCTAAAATCCACATAGATATGTCGCAACCGCATCTATAAGGTACATATATAAGTTTTTGGATGTAGTTAAACTCATCAAGTATCTAAATATGATTGCATCTATAATAGAGGAATATGTTTCCTCATAATCAATTCCATGTCTCTAGGAAAATCCTTGTACAACAAGACGTGCCTTATATCATGTGATCTAATTATTTTCATTTCTTTTTCACACAAAAATCCTTTTACATCCAAATGATTTAATACCATTAGGTGTTTAAACGATGAGTCTAAATAATATTCTTTTATTCAATGAGTTTAATTCTATTTGCATAGCTTCATTCCATTTTATACAATCATGTGTCTTTTGACATTCGAACACTAACATTGGTTCTGGATCATCATTATCATTTTCGATTTTATTGGATATAGAGAATGAGAATATCCCATCATTTTCATTTATTTCATCTCTTTTTATGATCTTTTTATTTTAGTATAGTTAATAGAAATCTCATTATTCTATGTATGCTCATGATTATTTTCATCACTTTCATTCTGAAGATCATCTTCCTCGTTTGTTTCTTTTGAGATGTTCTCTATGATCTAATCTGACGGATGTATTGAAGGTAGTTTGTGTTTCAAAATTAAAGCAAGCAATGAATTGTTTGGTTCATCTAAATCGTGAGAAAGGTTGGTCTCTTGACATAAATGTCTAATTTTTTTTGGGATTTTTTTTGTTCTCTAAGGTGAAGATTTTTCGAAATAGAATCAGTTTTGTTTTGGGATCCATTCTGATGAAATAAAAAAAAAAAACTGATTTTTCTAAAGTGAAACAAAACTGATTCTATTTCAAATCTTCACCTTAGAATCAGTTTTTTTTTTGGGATCCATTCTGATGAACCAAACAGGTCGAAATAGAATCAGTTTTGTTTCACTTTAGAAAACCAATAGTTATTTTGGTTGATAGATTTGTTAATTAATGGAATGTGAATAGCAAATGAAGAATATTTAATGAACATGTCTTTGTTTTTATAAAGGAAAACAACATGAAGATCAATAAAGATGTATTTGTTTTCCTTTATTATTTAGTATTGTTTGTAATTGGCGATTGTATTGTAATCGTCTCTTTGACTAATGAGAAGACCATCGAAGTTATATTGGTATTGGTCATGAGGAAGATTTGTAACAACGAAAAAGTCCGAACAAGTTAAATTTCGATGTCTTAACATTTGAAACTCTTAATACAATATCGATTAAAGATGGTGTAAATTTAGCCATCACTTCATAATAAAAATGTGTATGATTATTCTATTAGAAAACTCATCACTCTATGAGAAGTGAGATTGTAGCCAACTTTTGTTACATATATAATCATATATATATAAGGAGGTTTTTTCTCTTTTCTGGTGATGCCACGTCAGCATATGAAAAAATATATAGTCTTCTTCTTTGATACCGTGAATCAACAATAAATTAAATCCTGTAACTTTTCCTCTTCCCGCATCTTAATTTATCGCCTGAGATCCTGCAACTTTTCCTCTCCCTACATTCTTCATTTAGCATCTCAGATCCTGCAACTTTTGAATCCAAATCCAATCCAATGTATGGCCTTTTCATCTTCCTCCATTGCCTTTTCATCTCCCTAAACTATTTCCTTTCCCCAGCCCGATAAATAGATGAATTATTACCGTGAAGCGAGCGAGTCATGTTGGAACGTTTCACGGTATTAGGTTATTTTACCGACGAATTCATGCCAAGGGCAGCGAGAATCTGCGAGCATGGGGAGGCGATGCATTGGAAAGATTCTACCGCAAAGGATGAGCTTAGGTGTCAAACCGGTTACGAGATCGGCAATGATGAGGATCTGCGAGCGAGGGGCGACGATGCTACCGCAAAGGATGAGGTCAAGCGGAAAATCGATTGTGAGGGCGATGAGGATGAGGATTTGTGAGCGAGGGGCAGGGATGCTACCGTAAGGGATGAGGTCGAGCATCGAACTTGTTGTGAAGGCGGGGACGATGAGGATATCCATGCGAAGGGAGACAATGTATTGGAAAATTTCTACCGCAAAGGATGAGGTCGGGAGGCAAACCAGTTGACATCCCTAATTGGTCAGTTGGAAGGATTTTCGAAGTTCGAATATGAAAATATACGAAAGCTTAAGGAACCAAAGATCTAAAAATCCAAAATCCAAAATCTTCAGCTCTCCACAAACCCTAGGTAACCAGTCCTCTGCGTCGATCGAAACACTGCTAACCTCACTCGGAATCAAGTTCAAGATTTTGGAGGCGACTCAAAACTAAGCGAGGTCCATAGCATCAGTGAGAAGAGAGAGATAGGTGCATTCTCCTGCATGACTCAATGTCCATCATCGCTCGTGTGCCTCGAGCGCTTTTTCTACATTTGTGATGTTTCGTGTGTTGCTTCTTTTAGGTAGTCTCTCTCTTTTTTTTCTAATAATCGGATGGTCCTTGTGTTATTGTTTCCATCCACTCGATGCAAAACACCATAAGGGTTTTACCTTTTCATCCGTGAATCAATTGCAACGTCCAAACTCATGGATTTTGTTGGAATTTAATGAGCCATTGATTAGTAACATCTGAGTTCAATGATGATTTCTCTTTGTGGATGTAATTCATGACGCATTCAACGAAGGTATATTCTATAATTTTAATTCATTTGGCTTTATGGTGTCTTTCACAATTTGTCTATGTTTTGTTGGCCTGCGTAGTCCTTTGTTTGGTCTAACTTTGATTTGTTTATAAAGACAATATCAAATCATTCCTTAGTCAATCATCCATTTCATTGAAGGCAGGTTTATAACTTCTTTCTTTTGCCTTTATATGTTTGGGACAATAACTCAGACAAACCTATTTGCTTCTCTATACTAGCGTTTTTTAGGCTTAACTTACTAGGTATCATTACTCTTTGTGTTTAGGATTTGGCAGGCTAGAAAAATCAATTGGAAGGGTTTGATTTAGAAGGTGATCGAATATCTTTTTATCTATTTGTATACTTCGGTGTGGAGGCCGAGCTTCTAACAGTTTGGACACGCCTCAATTATATTTTTTCGCAGATGCAAAGAATTGTAGGTTGAAGGGTGATGATTGGGAGAAGTGAGGAGAGAGGTAACAACGTTCCAAATTAATGGAGTTCATCGGAGCTGAAATGCCATTAATTAGCAGCTACACAGTTCGATGACGCTTAATCATAATTCAGAAAATTGATTGTACTATAAATGTCGATATCATTCAGGGCACATTCAATGAATGTAAGTTCTAAATTTGGAGTTTGTTGGCTTCTATGGTGTTTCTCACAATTGGTTTCTTTATTCATGAATATGTGTATCTATTTTTATATGTTTCTTCTCTTGGTGTATTTGCTTGAGTTTTCTTTGGCAGTCTGAAGAATTTAATCAAATTATAGGATTCAATCTCCATTCCATGCCATTTGGCCCTTTTTTCGGCTAATACTCGATGCTCCTGGTGTTATTGATTCCATCCAGTCGACACAAAACACTTGAAGGGTTTTACCTTTTCATCCGCGAAGCACGTGTCTATGTAATAGATGCAAAGAATTGGAGGTCAAAGAGAGAGATGGTATTATGTGGAAAATACAAAGAATAAGAGGTCATAGAGAGAGACCATGGGAGAAATGAGGAGAGAGGAAGAAACCTCTCAAGCTCACGGAGTTTCTTAGAACTGAATGAGCCATTATTTAGCAACTATTGAGTTTGATGACGATTTCTCTGTGTCGAGGGAATTTAGGACACATTCGATGAAGGTGTGTTCTACAATTTTGGTTCCTTTGGCTTCTATGGTGTCTCTCACAATTGGTGTGCATTTTTTTCTACATTATTTCACACAATATTGTTTACTCGATCGGTGTTTCGATCTCAGCTGAGACCATTGGTTTCAGCTCTGCAATCCATTTTTTAGTTGCTCTTACACTTCTTTCTCTTACTCCTCTGCGGGAACCATCAAAGTTAAGAGGACGATAAGGAGTATGTTTCTCTATTTCACACACACGGAGTATGTTATGACTTTACTTCAGAGGAGGACATAAGTGGTTTCTAATTAAGGAATTTGAGCAAAGAGATAATTTTCAAGTTTGGATTGGGATGTTTATATTGATAAATGTTTAAATATTATATACCATTCACTGTCATTGTAGATTTCAGAGAATCGAATGTGTCTTTTTAGTTCCTTATATTAAAAGAATATATATATTCCTATTTATAATATGTAATCACTCTCTTACATTTTCACTGAATGAAAGTGAACCTCAATTATAATAGAAAGTAATAAGCCTTTGTTTGAGTGAGGAAGAGTGGCAAGGTACCCAACATGTTGATGATGTATTTTTTTTTTCCATTTTAAGGTATGCTTTTGACTTGTTGTGACAACTATGAATACCCTGCTGCAGAGAGGTGAACTCATTTGTATCTTAAGTTTTTTATATTTCTAATAAAATTATATTATTATATTTACATATTTCGTTTTCGAATGAAAAACACATGTTTCAAAAAATTCGGTTCAAATATTGATTTAAATATCTTTATTATTATTTATGTTTAGACGTGGAGCATCTAAGGTATCATTTTATTGTCATTCGAAACTATTAAAAATCGATGAGTCTGTCATAACGAATAGTCAAATAAATTTTATATATATTCCACTATTTTTCAACAAATTTATACATAAAATTCCATTTTCATTAAAATAAAAAATAATATGTGTCAAGGTTGAAAATTGTATCTACGAACGAGTTATACTATAATTTAAGATGAATGACGTCAATTATAGATATAAAAAATATAATATTAAATTAAACTAAATTTATTTATAGCAAAACAAATGTTTGTTCATACGGATAAAAACTTCAAGAAAAACATCATATAGTTGATTTTATCTATAACTGTTAGTGACATCCCAAAATGTATGATCAATTTTTAAATTCAATTAAAATATTCTTTTGTAAAATAATTAATAAATATACTTACGACTTTTAATATAATTAGGAAAGTGTAGCAGTAGAATAGAAAAAATTAATGTTTATATGTTTGTATCTGTCATTTTTAAAATTTTTGTTACTCCCGGAATGATAAACGATATTAACAAAAAAAATCTGACCATTTATATTAACTAATATTTAGTATAATTTCATGTTGTTACATATTCGTTCTTTGTAAATGTATAAATCCGGTGTTTTAACACTTCGAAAATCATGTTCCATAAAGATCAACACCAATCAAAATCTGAATATAATCATAAAATTCCGAGAAAAGTAAGTTTTCAAAATGCCAAGTTACAAGTTTATCTCAATAATAGTTTTTGTATCATATCCTAAATCATAATAATTTTTAAAAACATGTGTTGATACGGATATAATAAGAAACTATGAAGGATATGACTAGCTAAAACATGCAATCACATTCTCCAAGACTTACTGTTTTATCATTTCTAAGAGATTATCGAGAAATCGAAATTTTTGTTTACAATACATCTAAAAAATATATTGTTTAATTTTTAAAATTGCAAATTATTATTCAATATAATATTTTTATACATATTTATTTTAATCAATCATGGATTTGTATTATCAGATACTTCTATGAATTACCATCATACCACTTGAAGTACTTAAATCTGTTTAAAAAAAATCAAATCAATTATAAAAAATCGTGCAATGTGATTTATGTTTTGTCTTGGGACTTCTTCTTCTCTATGTCGGTGAGATTTTGCTGCATCCTTCTTCTTCTCACCATCGGTCATGGATTTAGTATGTGATTTTATTAACATTTGATAAATCCCGAAAAAAATCCGACTCATGGTCAATAACTATCACAAAAATCTCTTTGCCTGCAAGGTGGATACAAAGTGTCATTGGAGATTACGGAACTCTCATTATGCTCGTGTTGTGGACTGCATTGTCTTACGCAATCCCCGGGGAAGTTTCTTCTGCAGTTCCTAGGAGGCTAGAGTGTCCTCTTCCTTGGGAACCTGCTTCTTTGTACCATTGGACCGTTATCAAGGTACGTACTACCTAGAGAATCTGATAAAATAGAATAGAACTAAAAAAGTAAGTATGATTACAACTTTAGTGACAGTGATTTGTTGAATGGTACAAGACATGGGAAAGGTCTAAATTATTTACATATGTGTTGCTTTCATATCGACAATCATAGTTGCAGGTCTATACTTCTTTGACCATAATGTCTCTGCACAAATGGCTCAACAAAAGGAGTTGAATCTGAAAAAATCCTCCAGCTTATCACTGTGACGTTTTTGTTCTAGGAATTATGGTATGTAAGTGATACCTTAAAACTTATCAATCTCTTTTAGATAGTGTAACTGCCTCATATGGTAAATGAGATGAAGTTCTCTTTTATGTTATAAACTGTTGTAGACATTAGTCTGCTGTCTGCTTGGACTTTCTCCTTCAAACGAGGTTACTCACAATCTCCAATGCACACAAAGAGTCTTGCAAATCTTAAGAATTAAGTTAGATTGTTTTTTCACATACAAGATAAAAATCAGTAAGTGAATACCCGCTCGAACCTCTTTTCATCATTTATTATCATTATTATCTTTTGGCAGCAAATACGAAAGAAAATGGTTGAAAGTGCAAAAGAATGCATGAAGAAAAAGCAAGTCACTCCGAAATCTATGGGAGGATGCAAGATGTGTTCATATAAATGGATATATCGCCGAAGGCATGTACAACATAAATTGTCCTTTGGTTTATAGATTCTTTTATGTAAGTCCACTTTCGCTCTTTTTTCACTCAAAATGGTGTTTTTGGCTGACACACTCCCATGTTGAAGTACAATTTATGTTGTTTCATATATCTAAATCAGCTAACCAACTTATGGTTCCATTTGTTTCTTTATAGTAGCATTGGTATCGGAGTCATCTTGATAACTCAACCGATATTCATAACTTTAACAAGAAGAACGACATGTGATAATATATTCTTTTAACTATGTCTAATAGTTAGCGTAACGATAATTGAGTTGTTGAAGGTATGAATTTTTCACTTGACACGACTTTTATCTCCTGTAAGTGTATTTTAAGATTAAAACCCTTGGGGACATGGTAGAACTTGATGTATTGATCTTTGAGAGCAACATAAGTAAGTATGTCATATATCAACGAGTATCATCACTCTAAAAACCCTTATGTATAAAGGTACAATTCGAGATCACTGTGATCTATATAACATATTTGATTTCTAAGGTCGTTTGAAAATCAACAAGCTAATCATTGGAGCTTCATCCAATATCATCTTTTCATGGTAGTTGACGATTTTAAGAGATTTGAAATATTCTATTTTGTTTTGAATTCAACCTTAAAAACCTACTGACTTTAGAAGACCTAGAATATAATATTTGTTGTTTTTTTTCTTGCAATGAGCAGCTAAACATGGGATAAGAAAGTGGAACAGTGCATGTGCAAAAAAGGTTGGTTAATCTGTTGGCTAAATATTTCTCCGCTTTTAGGTCCATACTGCTAGCTTGAAATGAGTCATTCATGTAGTTTGGTTGTGTATAATTCTGCAAATTATAGGTGTAGTAAATTGGAAATTACTAGAGATGACTATTATACAACTATAAGGGCTATGGAACCCTAATTTTGATTTTAGATGTGTATTGACTAACTCGAGTTTTGTCTTTGAAACTAGGAAATGTTATTGTTGGTGTAGAGATAATATAAAATTCGAACCTTTTTTCATTGAGGCCAACGTTGATTTGACCTCTATTAATCCCCTTTTTAATACCCAGTCATAATCTATACAGTAATTTTATTTTTGTCCAATATAGTATATACCATATGATTAATATGAAACTGTTTATTCAAACAATTGATGTTTGCATCGTTTTTTTAAATAAACTATCTGGTCAGGGCATTCCTTTCATTCATGTAGGTGGTTCGGGTGCTTATGTTTCTGTCCAACATACACTCTCTACAGTTATTTTGAAGTACTTACATATCCTATACGTGTGATTCCATGTTTCCAATCTTTTAGATTAAATGATGATGTTTTATTTTAATATTCAAACTAAAGAATGATGTTATAATTTAATAGTTTAGATACCTATTTTTATTTTAAAAAATCAAATTTGGATTTGAGTTTGCATAAATGTTGATTTCAATCTTCGAATTTGAATCAACTCAATTTTCTGAATGGGTTCGGAAAGAATTTCGGGTAATGTCGATTTTGGGAATCTCAAAACTTTTCCTTAATTTATCAAATATCAACAATTGTATCCAAATACATTATCGAAAAAAATGTATTGTTTTTATTATAAATCGTAATAAAAACAAAAAATTGTAATCTAATAACTTTTGTTAAAATCACTATAGTAATTTTATATACAAAATATAAATAAACTCTGTCAATACGTATATTTGTATTAAGCGATACATATATCAAATGTAATGACAATATCTGAATTGATAAATTATATATAATATTTAAAAAAATATAATTTAATTATCATTAAACCGCTAAATAGTTTTTATTAGTATAACAAAAGATGCCTTCTCAAGCCTATTGTTTTTCCCTTTCTCGTGACGAATTAATTCGTCTCTTATCTTACCGACACTTTCTTTCTCCTTAATCTTTGTTTCTTTATATATGTGAATTTTGTGGACTTAATATTAATAGTTTATATTTATTATTATGAATAAATTTAATAATATATATTATAAAGACAAGAAAATGGCTTGAAAAAATAATTTATTAAATCATCTCCTCATTAGTTGAAATAGACTATTCCTTTCATTTATATGATTTCAAATAACACCATCATAATATCATAAATTAATTGGATAACAATTTACATGTAATTTTTTTAAGTCTATTTATAGTCACATGCAAGCTCCATGTTTTGTTGCTGAGAAATCAAGTAAATTATGGACATAATAAATCTCAATAACTTAATAATAATTTCTATATATATATATATAACACATAATAAATGGATACCATGAAAATGTGAAATTAATAGACAAAGGAAAGAAAGTCGGACTCTACAATAAAGTCGGTGCCCTAAAGACGTCACTTTCTATGTTCTTACATTTTTAAATATATCATTTTCCTTTTATTTACTGGTTTTCTTAGCATGCAGTTAATTTAATGTATTAATGTATGATTTAGAAAATTTCAGAAAAATGTTTATATCATGGAATCACAATTGATAATTAGTTTTATTTCCTCTTTTTGGTTTAAACAATTATAATTGATCTTCCTCATAACAATTTTGAAGGAAAAAAAAAAGAGAGATGTTATATACTAAAAGAGAAAAACAAGATATTGGGTTCGTTTGTAGATTTAATTAATGTTATTTGAGAATTTAATTGACTATGTTTATATATCAGTCATTGAACGTATGGAAATAACAACAAATAGCATAATAAATGTCCTTAAATATATATAGTGTTGGTTTCATACATCCCACGTGCCAATGGCTTTAATTTAACAAAACTTAGTTCAAACTAAATGATAATACGTAGTTTCCAATGTCTTTTTTCTCTCTCTTAAGTTACGGTAATTAAGGGCAAAATATCATGTTATAGTTGAAAAGAAAAACAACATAAATCATAAATCTAAGATAAATTAACGTAATGAGGGAATTATATAAAATATCTTTTGCATTCCAATTTCAATTTTTATTACATTATTCAGAATTTAGAAGAAAAAAAACTAAAAGGCTGTAAAAAATCTTTAAGTAAAAAAATATATGAAAAGAAAAATACTAACAAAAGGAATTGTAAGAGTTAAAATTTCCGATGAGGAGGATCACTTAATGTTCGACGTTAACCTTTGAGTAACATATAGTTTGATTTTGAAGATGTACATATATTGATAGAGATATTGTTGGTACATTGTATGTTTTGTAGATATAACGTACGCTTCTGTCAGCTTGGGAGTGTACTTCCCATATATCTAATATATATAATATATAATAAATATATAATACGTAATATAAAATATAAAATATAGAGAGAGAGTGTTTGTATTGAATGATTGTCAGTGCGTGTGACAGACAGCGAGATAGACTTCCTTTGTCTTGTCTCACACAAACTGATGTTTTTCCCCCAATTTATGGGTCCCACCTTTCTTTCTTTTTTGCTTCTCCTTTTATTATCATTATTAATCCTACATTATTATTACTTTTTAATTACAATTGTAATTAATTATCCATTACTTGTTATTGAAATGAATCCATTTGCATAAAAAATTATTTTTTTTAATTACAATAATGCACAAAACAATACGCATAAACGACGTACTTGCAAGCTTTCTCTCTCTCTCTCTCTATATATATATACATGCGTGTGTGCGTGAGAGAGACAGAGATTTGGAATGGAGCAAAAATGCCAAATACATATAAAGTTAGATAAACATATATAAAGAGATAAACATGTATATATATATATATATAGAGATAAAACATATAGAGAGAGAGATAAAACATATAGAGAGAGAGAGATAAAACATATAGAGAGAGATAAAACATATAGAGAGAGAGATCAAACATATAGAGAGAGAGATAAACAAACTACCATCATAACCGTAGATTTTGGCTTTATTTTGAGAGTGTAGATAGAGCAATACATTTACTTAGAGCGTAGACAAAACAAATGGATCCAGATGTGTTTAAAAACCTTGATGATGACATCATGATACTCATCTGAATTCAGGGAAAGATAACAAGCGAGAAGCTCTTCCAGATCTTTCTTATCCCTTATCTCATTCTCAACTATCATCTCCATCATCGACCTCTTGAAGTCTCCGTACGGATCCATTGACGTTTTCACCACCACAAAGCTGTCGGAAAACATAGAATTCCCACCGGACACCGGTGATCTCACGGTTTTCCCTCCCCTCCCGGTCAAAACCCTCCGACCCCCGATCTTCGGAGAGTTAACTCGTAGTCTCACCCCGGAGGAAGTCGCGACGTTGGGTTTCTTACGATCTGCGTTTGCGTTGGAAGAAGCGACCACGTTCTTGGCTTCCGTTTGGCGGCGGGGGCGTTGGAGTTCTGTGTTGACGTTGTTGGAAGGTTTGGTTTTGATGGGAGGGAGTAATAACTGAGGAACGTCACCGGTAACATCGAAAACGATGTCGTTTGTAGGGAGGAAGTGATCATACGTGACGGAAGGGGTGTGACGTGGAGGGAAGTGTTGTTGGATATAGTGAGACTTTCTATGATGAACAAAAGAGGAATGGAAGTGGTAACGTTGATTATGGGAAGAAGAATTGAGAGACATATCTCTGAGTTTGTAGAACCAAACGTTGGGGATCATGTCGGAGAATTTGAATTTGTAATTACCCATCACCACTAACCCTAACCCTAACCCTAACCCTAACTCCTCTCTCTCTCTCTCTCCTTTAGCTTTGGTGTCGGTATCATTTATAATTTATAAATAGAAGACGAAGGGAGTAAGCGTGTGGAGAATCTGGAGGGAGATTGGTGGTGGGGCCTACCTTCGTTGAAACCCTTGCGCATGTGGGGCCCTTTTAACTTCAATTTAATTGATTTGGATTTTGGCATTGTAAATATCTCCCGTTAATTACTTTTAAATGTGCCCACAAGAAACGTATTTTCAATCCAAAACCATGCCTCGGAGTTGTCTTTTTGCACCAAGTAAATATGAAACAGGATTAATGTACTGTTTTGTTCTGGTGTGATACATTACTCAAGATAGGAGTAACTTACATTTCGATCATATCTAAAATTATAAGATACTATTTAAAAAAATTAGAATATCCAACACATTTTATAATGGAAACCTGCAAATTAGTGTTTTAAAATGAGCTTTTATATACTAATTCAACACAAAATATTGTTTTGATAAGGGTATTGTTAGTATATTGATGGTAGGTCTAGATTGTGCAGTAAAATCAAATTTTAATTCCTAGACCACTTTACCGCAAGTATATGGATTGTGCAGGGTCGAACTCAAAGAACTAGTGCGAATATCAAAACTAAGATTCAAGAGAAGAAGATCGATCAAGATATGGTTTTCAAACTAGAAAATAAAAGCAAAACATAAAGAGAACAAAAGATGAAAGCAATGCAGGGAATGGAAGATTATCAAGCCAGAAAATGAAGACACAAAAGAATAACGTGATTAAATTTGATAAGACAAAACACCACGGGTTTCGGAAATGTCGGGACTAGTAATGGACGTTTCTATGAATCATGAAATCGGATTATATCACTCAATGAGAAACTCAAGCTCAAATATCGGAAGTTACTCTCTTGATTCTTAAATCCATTTCATAGAATTGCAAGGCTTACCGCTAATGCGAGGAGGTCTATTTGAGATTGAGATAGAACTAAACACTGTTTCACTATCTAAGTCTCCATATTGGATGACACCAATGGAAATAACACGGTTGAGGAAACAATTAGATGAACTACTAGAGAAGCATTTTGTATGACCGAGTACATCACCATGGGATGCACCAGTTCTGTTTTGCCAAGAACAGAGGTGGGAATTTCAGATTGTGCATCGATTATAGGGTCCTAAATAGAGTCATTGTCAAGAATCGTTACCTTCTACCAGAGATCGATGAGTTGTTGGATTAGTTAAGAGGTACAAATTGGTTCTCAAAGATAGATCTAGCATCAAGATACCATCAGATCCCAATTCTCAGAAGGAGACATTAGGAAAACCACATTTTGAACTTGGTATGGGTATAACAAGTTTATGGTTATGCCATTTGGTTTGACTAATGTCTCGTTGTGTTCATGAAGCTAATGAACAATATGTTTCTAGAATATTGGGATCATTTTGTTATTGTATTTATCGATGAAATTTTGGTCTACTCCAAGATCCTAGAAGAACACGAAGAACATATTTTTTATGTTAGAACGTCTAAGATAACAACAATTGTTTACGAAGCTAAAGAAGATTTTTTTGCAGAGATATATGGGATTCTTAGGATATTAGAAAAAGGAGTTACTATTGATCTCAAGATGGTGTTAGAGATCGTAAGTAGGAAGATCGAAAAACACATCAGAGATAAGGAACGTTCTTGGGTTAACATGGTACTACCAACATTTTGTTATGAACTTCGTCAGCCTAGCGAAGTGAATGATAAGATTTACGGAAAAAGATGTACTTTTTTGTTTGGAGTGAAGATTATAAGAGTTCTTCAGAAAGCTCATTGAGAAGCGAATCGAATCACCCATTTTAGTTTTACCACAACCAAGGATTCTATACATAGTGTATACAAATGCATCAAAGATGGGTTAGGATGTATACTTATGCAAGAAGATAACATGGTTGCTTATGCATCAAAGCGGTTACGTAAGAATGAGGAGAATTATCAACACATGATGTATATATGACAACTATGGTGTTTATGTTAAAGATCATGAGGGCATACCTCAGTGGAGAGAAGATACATATTTTTAACTACTACAAAATTCTAACGTATATATTCACGTGACTAGGACTGGATTTGCATAAGAGAAGATGGATGGAGTTTGTTGTGGACTACAAGGTAAACATCATATACCATATGGGGAAAGCAAACATTGTTGTGGATGCATTGAGCCATAAGAGAGTTTAGGTTGTAACAATGCAATAGTTCAAAGATTTGATTAGTAAGATAGGTGCCTAGAGACTAGACATAACGCAAACTGAGTTAGAGAGTGTAGGATTGCAAGTAGTAGATATGGTGGATATATTGAGTAAATTTCAAACATCACAACTATCCAATGAGAGATTGTAGAATATTCATAGTAATCAACAAGATCCGAGGTACAAGTTATACCACATTATGGAATATGGCCTTGTGATAATCAGTGGTAGAGTCTATATCCCAACGAATATAAAGATTAGAGAACATATTCTAAGATGTAGCATGATGTCTATCATTTTTATCAATGATCAGGGATGAATAAAGACATCGCTCGATGGGTAGAAAAATGTACATGCTAATTAATCAAAGAGGAACAGTAAGTACCAAAAGAAAAATTACAAAGTCTACCAATTTTCGAATTGAAGTGGGTCTGTGTCACTACGGATTCCGTGACAAGTCTTCCAAGGATGTAGAATGGAAAAGACACCATTTGGATAATTGTGGATCGACTAATTAAATCAGGTAATTTTATTTTGATAAAAATAACTTTTGATGTGAATCAACTAGCAAAAATCTGTATTACACAGATTGTAAGATTGAATGGGGTTCTATCAAATATTGTGTCAGATTGAGATGGTTGATGCATCTCATATCTTTTGGTGGGAATTTTAGAAAGATTTAAGGGACCAAGTGTATCATCTAAAGAAAGATATACAACTTATGAGAATGATAAGGACAGTTGGAGGACCTATTACATGCATACGCGCTAGAGTGGCCTGGTAGTTGAGAGAATCATTTGCCGCTTTTTGATTTCACATACAATAATAGCTATCACGCTAGCATTGGGATGCTATCATACGAAGCATTATACGGGCGGCATGTCATACCCCTTTATGTTGGATTCAGAATAAAGATTGTTGAGAAGATTACAAAAATAGAGAATTGTTAAAATGAAAATAAAGGTGGCTCTATGATAGTCGACGGCTCCCTAAGATGACTCTCTGCCGAGGTAACATTGGAACCTTTAGGCTGGGGCATCGGGAGATCAAGTGGGAGTCGGGTGAACAAGCTATCACCACGGTTCACGAGGTCGTTTAAGGTTATCAAATAAATCAGAGTGATCGGTTATCAGCTGGAGCTACTTTCATCTATAAAGGAGATATATGGTGTGTTCCATGTATCACTATTTTGTAAGTGTTTATCGGTACCAAAGAGAATACTGTTAGATCCACGAAAAATTTTGAAGAAAGACTTAACATATAAAGAGCGTCTAGTGCACATCATGGATCACCAAGTGAAATAGTTAAGGGGTAAGCACATTTTGATGATAAAGGTCGCGTGAGAACATCATGGCTCAAATGAGAAGATGATACAAGAATATTCAGAGTGGTTTGAAGTGGAGTACTGTGTTGCTCTTAGAATTAGAGACTTTTACTCGAGGATGAATTCCAATTTAGTGGGGGAGCATCGTAAAGCCCATGAGGCCCAATATGATAATAATTACTATCACTACGTATTTAAGCGTTTTAAACTTATCTCTAGGCTTAATTTTAAAAAAAAAAATTGGAACCTATTGCACACGACTAAGAGAAGAAGAAAGGAGAAGAAAAGAAAAAGAAAGATAAGAAGAAAAACAAAACAAAAGAGGAAGGCGTATCCATCGATTCTCTTCATAATTTCGTCGGTTCTTCGTAAGGTTAATACGAAACTCAAAATAATTCTTTTTATTTTTTTTTTCTCAATTTAGTGATTTCTATTATGAAATTTTTATTGGAATAAATCTACACTAGGGTAAAATTGATTCGTTTCGTAGTTAGCAATAATATCGTGAATCGTCAATTCATCGGATGAAGTAAGGCGATGATCCTTCCCCATAAAAAATATTTTTTTGTTTATTTTTGGAGAAGTTCTTATGATTAAAATCATGATCCCAATAGAATTTTTTTAAAAATTCATGAAAAACTTGAGACATTATGAGTTAGCTTTTGGTGAAACTTAATCGTTAGAGATGACCTAAAGAATTGACGCTCGACTAAGTTTCGGAGTCGGAGAATTTTGATGTTTTGGGTTTGGTGCTAGAGTTGTGTGAACATCTTGTCTATTATACTCGATCGAGTGATTATACATTCAAACCTTCTGAAGAAGGCGTGTGCAAATGTGTTAGTGAGCGTTTTTATGTGAGGAGTATTGGGTCGACGACGTCGGTATTTTGACACTTGGATTAGGGGCCAACATTTATTTATCTATTATTTATCGTGATTATAGTTATATATATTTTCTTTCGATATATGATTCGAACCACTTTTATTTCAAATAAAAGCATTTATTTTATTTTATAAATGTGTTGAGCGATGATACATATGACCATCTCTCGGAGGTGATGCCATATACTCCGATGATACGAGATAGGGTGTTACACGTTTTTCGCATTTGTCGAGTTTGGAGTTTCTCTAGTGCGAAAAAAATCGTAATAGTCTTCTATAGCTTAGTAAATAAATTTTTAGATTCTATTTTTTATGGATTTGTATAATAATATGTTCTAATTAATACAACTTTTTATGTGTACGTAGCAACAAGTTGGGTGAGTTCGGAGTCTTTTAAAACTCATGCGTAAGATCCACTTAAAGCAAGACTAGTTGTGGATTCACAGAAAACCTCATGCGGATGATCCACCGAAAACCTCATGCGGATGACATTTTCCATCAATATTTCAGGTTGAGAAGGTTTTTTAACCTGAAATATTGATGGAAAATGTCATCCGCATGAGGTTTTCGGTGGATCATCCGCATGAGGTTTTCTGTGAATCCACAACTAGTCTTGCTTTAAGGTTTTTTAACCTTATACTTATTCATTATCAACGGATGCTCGATGCAAATTTTCCAAATTTTCAACGGGCATCCCTTGAATATTCCAATGGATGCCCCTTGGAAAAATCATAATTACAAAATTTTGTGCCTAATCGTCTTGTCTTTTTTCAACGAGCTTCCGTTGGATTCTTCAACAGTCATCCGTTGAAAATTCCAATGGATGCCCCTTGAAAAATATCATAATTACAAAAACTCTGCACCTGACCGTCTATAGTACCCAATCGCGCGACTCTAAATGCTATATGTCCCCAATTCGTTCCTAATTAGGGACGGAAATTTCAGTCTCCAATCCGTCCCCAATTAGGGACAGAAAAAGTAGTCCCCAAACAGTCCCTGGATTGGGGACGGATTGTTTTCAGTCTCTAAAATTTGGAGACGGACCACTGAATTCGTCTCCAAATTTGGAGATGGACCACTGAATCCGTCTCCAAATTTGGAGACGGACCACTGAATCCGTCTCCATGTCTGTCTTCTATGAATTCTTTTGCTAACAATACACGGTGGTCACATTGCTTCCGCATGTCTCGGTCGACGTTCCTCCGTCTCCTTTCGTTCCTTTCATCCACCGCATCTCCGCCGCTGGAGGAGTACGCCCTTGCGGCCACGATCTTCCGCCTCGCTCACGGCGCTTCCTACAAGTCTATCGCTCGACGCTTCGGCTTCAGCTCTTCGGCCTACACTGCCTGCAAGCTCATCAACGAGAAACTAGGGCAAATCGTCGACGACCCAAAACCCGATTTCTCTCCTCGCTTGCTCCTGAATTGCTGCGGTGTCCTAGGGTTTGCGAAATTCGAAATTAACGGCGAGTTTCTGGGTCCAAATGGGTCGATTCTTGTTCAAGCAGTGGTTGATTCTGCCGGTAGATTCGTGGACATCTTCGCCGGTTGGCCGAGCATGATAAAGCCGGAAACAATATTCCGGGAGACGAAGCTGTTCTCGGTTATGGAGGAAGAATCTCGAAGCTTCCTGAATGGTCCTTGGCACAAACTTGGTAATGGAGTCTCTGTACCTCAATTCATTGTGGGTGATTCTTGTTTACCACTACTGCCATGGCTGATGACTCCTTGGAGACGGAACCTCCATAAAAAAAACAAAGAGAAGAAAAGTTGTATGCATCAGTTGGGCCTTCGAGCGAGGATTTATAAAAATTTGGGGACGGATGACCTGCCCGTCTCCAAATTTGGAGACGGATGACCTGCCCGTCTCCAAATTTGGAGATGGATGACCTGTCGTCTCTAATTTAGGGACAACTTACTATTCCGTCCCTAATTGGTACGCATTTAGGGACAGATTAGGCACGACTCTTCTGTCTCCAAATTTGGGGACGGATTAGGAACGAATTTTATTTTCCGTCCCTGATCCGTGTATAATCCGTTCCTAAATTTAGGGACGGAAATGTCGGTCCCCAAATTCCGTCCCTAATCTTGAATTTTCTAGTAGTGATTTTCAATGGGTATCTGTTGGAATAAATTCAGGTATTTAAGATATTAAACGCTTCATTTTCAATATATTAAAAAAAACCTCTCAAACCCTATTAAAACCTCTCCCAAACAAATTAAACATTATTCACTATGATGATTGAACGATTCACCAATAATAGAGGATAGTTGACGAGTTTCTATGGAGCTCCCCCATCACCTAGTTTTGCGATGTCATGATAAAATTAAGAAGAAGAAAACGATATTTTTTTAGATGATTTATAGGATATATTATTTTATTTGTATTATTTGTTCTAAATATTAAATTAAAATTTTTGATACATTTTGAATTAATATCTTAAGTTTAATATTTATGAATATTTTGTTATTTTTTAAATTTGCCATAAATCATCGGATGTCCTTGATTATACAATCTTAACATCAACGGATGCCCATTGATATATTTAAAATTTCTGCTCAAAAGTACCAACATGCATCTGTTGGAAATTTTCAATTTTCTTGTGAAACTTTTTAACGGATACCCGTTAATAATTATTCTAATGGATATCCATTAACAGTTCCAACGCACATCCATTAGAATTTTCAACAAACATCCATTGAAGTTTCCTACGGATGTCCATCGGAAATTGCAACAACCTTATTCGTTAAAATCGATGGTATATTGGCTATTTTTATTGCTTAGAAGAAAATATTTATTGCTTAGATAATTTATTTCAAGTTGATGAGATCAATTGGTTTTATGTTATATATATATATATATATATATATATTTAATTGTCAATGCAATTGCGTTGAATTTACGTAGGAATGTGTAACACAATTGTATTGATAATTATGACACTTGTGAACTGTTTATAACAAATTTATTTTTACCATATCATTAGTAAAATTAACACAATGTGTTACTAAGGCTAACCAATTATAGCTTTCACTAGTGCAATTCTAATTGCATTACACAGTTTGTATCACCTTTGGATTAGCAAAAAATCCACAAATATTATCGTAAACATTTCGTTAAATTTGTACTATATTAATATTGTATTGGAAATTGTAACGCAAACGGAACATAAATGTTTTCGTTGATACGACATTAATCTTGTGATAGAACGTTGTTGAAAATTCATACGCAAAATAGCCGATTTAATTCTTATCAATCAAAATAGTTGGTAGCAAAATTTTCAAATATGAAATGAAATTATGATAACTTTAGAAGACTAGGAGTTGCAAATGTCATTCCTTCTACATATACCATGTTTCCACGCCAACCATTCCACCGCATTATAGTGCACAGAAAAATATAATAATATTATTTTGTAAATTAGGAATAAATATAAATAACAAATGCCGTCACCAAAATTCAATTTGACATATTGGAAAAGTACGAATTGGTAACAGTTTTCATATTATTTTTTTATTATCACTATCTAAAAATGTTTATATGTATAATTCTTTCATACGATAAGCAAAAAGTCCACGAGTAATCATGAGTTTTTGGCCTTTAAAAATACTTAAGGGGTAGTTATTTAATTCTACTCACCCGTGTAGATTGACTTTGATCCATGGGCATAAATAAAATAAAATAAAATAAAATAATGCATATTTACATATAAATATATCTTATATATGTATATGTGTGTGATTTCATTGGTATAATAAGCTCGATGTAAGCCACAAGTTTGATTTGTTATATTACTATTATATATGTGTATCTATCATGGAGAAATCGAGCTGTAGTTGAATTTAAATGTAATAAATTGTAATTTCTTGAATGTTTCAAAACATATTAGAGAAAAAAATAATTAAAAATTAAAAAGAAATTAACGTGTCAGATCGGAACGTCCCTCCACGTCGTTTTATCTGTGAAATTGAGAATGCCGATGGAATTGATTATATATAAAACCAGAATAACTCAAAACCATTGGAAGCTGTCAAAATAAAAAAAAAAAGAAAATGGGGATTACGTGGGAAGCAAGGCAATTTATTTAAAAGACAAGGCAAGAGGAGAGGAGGAGCATGTTGTAATGATATGTAACGGTAAGAAAATGGCGGGAGAGTCAGACTCAGAGTCGGTGATAGTGAATGTAACCGGAGACGACAACAAGTCGGCGTTGTTCGGTAAATACGACCTCCGGCGGCTTTTGGGGATGGGAGCCTTCGCTAAGGTCTATGAGGCTGAGGATGTCCGTACGAGGGACGGCGTCGCCATTAAAGTCGTCAATAAGAAACGTTTGAAGGATGGGTTGACGGCTCATGTTAAGCGTGAGATCTCTGTCATGCGCCGCTTGCAACATCCTCATATCGTTCGCCTCTTTGAGGTCCTTGCTACTAAGACCAAGATTTACTTCGTCATGGAACTCGCTCAGGGCGGCGAGCTCTTCTCTAGAGTCTCCAGTAACCGCTTCACCGAGAGTCTCAGCCGGAAATACTTCCGGCAGCTCATCTCCGCCGTCAGGTATATCATATCCTTCCTTTTTCCACCAGATTCACGTGAAATACTTTGACATGTATTGTATTTGTCGTAGGTACTGCCACGCGAGAGGGGTGTTCCACCGCGACCTGAAGCCGGAGAATTTGCTTCTCGATGAGAATCGGGACCTAAAGGTGTCAGATTTTGGACTAAGTGCCATGAGAGAGCAGATTCAGTCGGACGGAATGCTCCACACGTTGTGCGGGACGCCTGCCTACGTGGCGCCGGAGCTCCTCCTTAAGAAAGGCTACGACGGTTCCAAGGCCGACATATGGTCGTGCGGTGTCGTTTTGTTCCTCCTCAACGCAGGTTACTTGCCCTTCAGAGACCCCAACATCATGGGCCTTTACCGTAAGATCCACAAGGCGCAATACAGAGTCCCTGATTGGACCTCCTCCGATCTCCGTCTTTTACTCAGCCGTCTCCTTGACCCCGATCCCGACCGGAGAATCACCGTCGACGAGATTCTCCAGGATCCCTGGTTTAACGAAGGAATCAATCCCATCGAAATCATCAGGACGCAGACCGATGATCACGATCTGGAAGAGCACGCCAAGAGTCTGAATGCCTTCGATCTGATATCGTCGTCTTCTTCGGCGAATCTCTCCGGTCTGTTCAATAATTTCGTTACGCCGGACCAATGCGATCAGTTCGTATCCGATGAGACGCCACCGGAGATTCTGGGGAAGGTGGAGTCATTGGCGATGCAGCTGAATCTGAGGATCGTGAAGAAGACGGAGAGGGCGATGAAGCTGGAGGGGCCAATGGGAGTGGTCAACGTAGTGGTCAAACTTAAGCGACTAACGAAGGAGTTGGTCATGGTGGAGATCAAGAACAAACAGAGAGAAGGGCTCGTCTGGGCGGACGCGCTTAGGCAAAAGCTTCGCCGTTTGGTTAACCAACCGGTCTATCGGGTTCCCGGTTAACCGTGAGAGAATTTTTCACCATCTACAAATCGAATGACAATTGAATGAGAGGACCGGTTTGTTCATGGTCCCCGGTCCTAATTTGAGTAACATATATTGATCTTTGATTTTTAATTCGGTTTGGTTCGGTTTATCTCCGGTTATGAGTAAACGAAGACCGGGTTTGATTGTTTTAGTTTAAGCCCGGAGCATTCCTTAAAAAATATATACTTTCTTTTATTTTAACTTTGTGTTTGATTTTTTGTTTCGTGGCCTAGCATTTGGACAAAATTTGTATAATAAATAATACATATATATATATATATATATCCCGTGTGTGTTTGTGGCCTTAGTGTATCCGTGAATTCATTTAGTGTGTTGTCTTCTCAAACGTATTAAGAATTAAAACCCTCATAAGAGGTAAACTCTTTTTTTATTAGATTGAACGAGGAAAGATCCGTGCGATTCGCGGGTTTTTATCCATTTTTTTATTATAGAGTTGAAATTTATATGTCATAGATAGATCATTTTATCAAAAATTCGTGTAAGACTCATGTAATCGATGATGATTATATATTTTATATATTATTTTATGAAAAAATGATCAATATATTTGAATTTTATTATAAATATCTAATTAGTTATCATAGTTCAATAGCAAGATCAGGAAAACTAAATTTTGATATAATCATCTCATAAATTATTAGACTAAAAAATAGATATTTTGAGAATTTATAAATATTCTATCACAATAGAAATTAAGATCATATTTGTTTATTTTTTTCTCTTTATACAACATGTTTTATTTTTATATATTAATCAATTTAAGTTAATAAAAATAGAATTCATTATTGGACTACTACATCAATGTTGACGTGACTTCACCAAAATTGAACAAAAACTCGAATTTTAATATATAAGATTTAATTTAATTTAATTTTTTTAAACAGTATTTTTGTAAAATAGTAATAGTATTTTCGAACAAATATATATCCAATGTATATGATATATATTATATATATATATATAACTCTTTGGTGTTATTTCAAATAATATAATTGAATATGGATATAAAAAATATATATACAACATATATGATTATATATTAAACAAATATGTATATATTTTAAAATCTATATATAAATAAATATGTCTTTAATATAGATATGAAAATATATATCTAATATACATAAATATATATATATTAAATAAATATGTATATATTTTAAAATCTTTATATAAATAAATAGAGAAGAAACAACATTTGATATGCATAGTTCCAAATATGTGTAACGAGCTAGAGGAATACTGGATGTAGTCTAATAGCAACTCAAACGAAGATAAATTGTAACATGATTGGTTACTTGTTGAATACAATTATATTTATTGAAAATCTTTTATTTCCATTTCTATTTTGTTACACATATCTACACTAACATAATCAATTATTGAATATATATTCAACTAAGTTCAACGAAAATAACTCCAAACCATGGATTAATCAATTTAACACCTCTATAAAAAATATATATTCAATATATATGAATAAATGTTAAACAAATATTTTAATTTTAAATTTTATATATAAATAAATAGGTTTTTAATATGGATATGAAAAAATATATATCTAATATATATGAATATATATATATATATATATAAATAGGTTTTCCTTTCCCCTTACATGTTTGACCTTAATTTTCCTTTAAAGTGTCGTCCAATACATCTTTTCTCACACTTTTCTCCTTTTTGTCGTCCATATTCTCTTCTAATTTTATAAATCCTATAACCTTATTTCTTTTGTTTCGTGGAACATCAATTCCACACATAACTTTTATTCTCATCGCCTTCGATTCAAGAACTTTCAACGGCTTGGGATCTACCTATAGAACACGGTGGTAGTACTTATAAATGGTTGAGAATAAAGAATATCGGTGATTCCATGGTCTAAAACGCTTGTACTTCTAAAGGCCGACGCAATGGAATTTGGAAGAAACAGATGGAGGAGGTTTTTGAGCTTGTTCGAACTTTTTTACGGTCTTAAATGCTAATTTTGGTGGGATTTTTTTCTACGGTTGTGGAGAAAGAGATCGTAGATTTGAAGGTTGTAAAGGAAAAAAACGATGCCAATGTGACGACAGAGTAGCTATGCCTGATAATGGTAGCTCTTTGAGGAGCTTTAGAAAATTAAATTGTGTTCGCTCAGCTTCTTTATCATTATGGTGAAGAGTGATAATGTATTTAACATTGAATGAAATATTGAATAGCGAATCTATAATTGAAAAGAAAACAATTTATGAAAAACAAACTCTAAAACAAATGTTGATTGTAACATTTATATTAATTATGGTCAAAATTAATGCATATATATTAAAATAATACTTTGATAATATTATCCTTTATGTGTAATTTTGTTATGCACATGGAATATACATGTATGATTTGTATGTTAAAAGCAACAATTAAATAATATTATTAATTTTTTTTGCAATAATTTTTATATATTTATTATTTATGTATAATAATTTTTAAATGAAAAAAATAATATTGTATGAAGTCATTGTGTTTCTCGCTCAATTTTTAGTCATTGTTTGTCATGATGACTTCCTAAAGAATGTGTTTCTAGCTCAATTTTCAGTCGTTGTCCTTTGAGTTTTTTAGATTTCATTGTTCGATCTAGATGAGATGTTAACGACTCAAATTCACAAATAAATCCTCTAAAATCATAACAAACATTGATGTTAAAAGAATATGACGTAACACATAGACTTCTAATCCGAAAACCTCACAAACAATTTAGAATCAACCTTCGAATGCTTTTTATCTCTTTTCGTTGTTCTAATACTCTTTTATTTTTCTTTTCTTTTTCTTTTTCTTTTCAATTGATCCTACAACAATGAAATATCAACACATAACACAAACAAAACAAAAATAATATACTTATAGATGGCGTAATACGAATTATTTATATCAATGTTCTATCATTTGCAATAAGATAGAAGGATTAAAACACGTTAATAACTCGATAAAAAAACTTAAAACTTGTTTGGTGAAGGATGAACGCTCCAATCCCCCCTCTCCCCTACTCTCCCTTGAAATAAAAAGACAATGCCACAACACTTGTAATCCAGTGTTGATAAATCGGTAAACATTCGGATTCAGATCAAAGAGTTCTTCTGCTAGTTTTCAAAAAAATAGCAAGAACAAGATATCTATATCTCATAAAAACTTGGTTTCCACACTAAAATCGTGTGCCTATAGTTTTATTATGCAAAAACAAATGAAATAAATTCAAACTACAAAGAAATTAATGAAATTTAGAACTGTACTCAATCGATCAAGAATAATGCTTGATTGAGTGTCGTTTTTAGGATTTTAACATTTTTAACCCAATCTTTTCAAAATAGTGATTTTTCTTGGCCATAACCATGATATGCTCAAACGAATGTCAAAAACAATGAATTCGCTCGACCCGGATAAAGATGTGCTATATCAAATAGTAGTCATATCTTAATCAAAATTTCAGGAAGAGGTTTTGATCTGGTCGAACAATGAAATACTTAGAATACTTTTTTTTATGTTGCTCATATGTAGATGGTAGAGAGTTGAGAAAAACACGACCTAGTGCTCTTCCTCAACTTCACCTGAAGGCTTTGATGATCATATAAGAATTTCTGGAAGATATCCTTATTTTTCATGATTGCTTTTATCCTTTTCATCTCGAATCCATATATTTTTTGCATTAAATCCATTTTTTTCAATTATTATTACAAATACAACGTTTACAATTTCTTTCATTTCCCAAATACAATTTTTTGTTTGATAACCTTTCTTAATATTTGATACACAAAACTATGAGATTCTGAGCCTTGGAATTGTTTCCTTTGTCTCGTTTTCTTCTTCTTTAGAGCAAGAGTCAATTTTGAGTATAGACACTAATCTTGGTGTTTCTAAACTATCTCTAGCATTTTTTTGTGTTTTCAGATCCATCTTGATTTATTGATCATTTAAAATATCCCACGTGTTGATCAAATTCTAGTGTGTCTTCTAATCCCATGATCTCTAACCCAATCATCATTTTCTTTCCAAAGTATAAAATTGCATTTCCAATCAAATTTCTCAACATCCAATTTATGCATTGTTGTTGTCAGGATGAACAATGCATCGAACGAAATATTTATTTCCCTTCTTTACAAAAAAAAAGAGAACTTAGATTGTACCAATATCTTAAGTTTTTTATGAAAGACCCACATGTCTCCAATCAGATTTCGTTGAGCCTTGGATTGCTTAAAACTATGTCAAGAATCCTAATTGGCAAAGCCACTACTAAAAATTATCATTTTAAGGATGAAATTTGCGGATGGATTTTAATTCATTCCTAAATCCCAAAAGAATTTAGTTCATCTGTAAGTTCTCATCAAATTTTAATTTATCCATAAATTTCGGACGAATTTTAAAGTTTCTCTAAATTTCAACGGATTAAGGAAAAATATTAGTTTGTCCTTAAATTTTTGGACATATTTTGCTAATCCGTAAATCTAGAGACATATTGAAGACGAAACTTGTAAATAATTTTCCTACAGATTTTTACTGCCTCGAGGTTGGATCTTCCTGATTCCTGGCAAATGCCTCAAATCAGTCCTGAAAAAACTTCAATCATCTTAGGTTATTGATTTTCGATTCAATTTCTTTGATTGTATCCTTTATTTTTATATGTTACACACATACGACATGTTGCTTCTAGTTCTGGTTGTGTCAGATTGCTTTACTAAGCATAGATTACTGAGGTTAAACCATGAAAATCAATATGAATTCTAATTTATCTTATGAGAGCTTAGAGTGTTGGTTCTAGCTTATGAAATTTGGATTTGTTGATTAATCACACCCTGCTTAGATTTGGAGTTGGACCTTTCATCGACCCTCAGATTTTCTACGAATTTATTTCAATGTTTCTGTTTAGCTTCTGATTATGCATCCCCACTAATTTATAGGTGTCTCTTCATCCATTCTAAAAACGGTGGAATCGATGAAGGTGAAGATCTAAAAACTGCTGCCATAAGAGAGTTGAAAGAAGAGATGGGAGTTCAGTATGCCGAGATCATTGCGGAGGTTATTTTGCTACTACATTGGTCGTGTATCATCTTCCAAAACCTATTCAAATGTTATGTATTCATTTTTTGTAATCGTTCCAACAATCAGATCGAGAGCGTTGTTGTAAAAGGCTCTTTTTGCAAGGACTCTTCTGTTTTTCATAATCGTAAGCTTGCATGTTGTTTATTTAATCTATTTGTCGCTGCAGGTACCACACTGGTTGACATATGACTTCCCTCCAGATGTCCAGGAAAAACTAAAGTTTGATAGGGATCAGAACAGGAAAGGCAAAGCTCAAAAGTGGTGAGCTATGGATATTAGATCATGCCGATACCTTTTGTTTCGTCTTGTCTTCCATTTTAGTAAGTTCTCATTTCTTGATGAATTTCAATAATTTTTTTTTTTCGATAAATGGTTTAATATAGATCATAAACCAGGAATTCTAGTAGAAAGGTGAGACTATGACGGCGTTCCATGGTTTGCAAGCCGGTAACTTCAATCCTTACTTAATCCTGCATCTTTCTCATGGATATACTTTTTCAAGATATGTTCTTCTTATTTGGTTTATCATTTATATAACATTGAACTTATAATTTAATCTTTATTTTTCAGCTTATCGAACACAAATAATGGAGGAGAATGAGATGTGATTTCATGGATACACTTTCTCAAAGTATATTCTTCTTATTTCGTTTTGTCTTTTTACATAACATTGAACTTATAATTTAATCATTACTTTTCAGCTTATCAAACGCAAATAATGGAGAAGAATGAGATGTGATTTCATTTTGTTGCGCTATAACAACTTGACGATTCCATAGTTCATTTCATTTTGGTGTTTTTGGATTTATTTTCATTTTGATGTTTTCAGAATTTATTTTATTTTGGCGTTTTTGGGATTCATTTCATTTTGGTATTTGCGAAATTCATTTTTATAAATTAGATATGTATTTTTTATATTTTTTTTATATGTAAACTTTGTTTTTTTTTGTTAGAACCCGAAAAACTCATTCAAACCCCAAACAACTTGAATAACCCGAAGAATCCGAATAACCCAAATAACTTGAATAACCCAAAAAACCCATTGATATCCGAATTTAATTTGGGTTATTTCGGGTTCACTGTTTCAGAACCCAAATAATCTGAATCTGAACTGAAACCTGAAGAACCCAGATCGAAAAACATTCGGATTCAATTAGGATCCAATTTTTATAAACCTGAACCTGAATCAAAACCCAGATCGAAACCCGGATTGACCACTTCTATTTCTACATGTTGCAGAGAAATCTTTCAATGTGATTGAGAATTAATTTCAATGTTGAAACTATAATTGTTATAACATGGTAACGTTAATAGGGTGGTTGCTAAACCATTTTTAAAATGTTTATTATTCCTGGTTATATCGGTTAATTAAGTTTGACAATATTATTATTCTTATGGTTCATTTATGGTCAAAATGATTAACTAAGTTTGAATATATTAATATTCTTATTGTACTTTAATATTTATACTAATAATTCTTAATCTGGCGAGATGGTTGTCATGTGAATGGGGAAATGGTAACACCAAAAAGAGAAACAAAATCTTTTTTCTAATATATAGATTTGTACAAAAAAATTTATAGATTTTTTATCTTTTATTCTTTAAAATCAGAATTTAACTGATGTGATTTTTTTATCTTAAATTATAATTTAAATCTAAATTAAAATTTAATTCTAAAGTGATGTTTTTATAAAATATTAAATCTCCAAGTTTTAACTTGTTATTATGACGTAAGTTGTTGATATGAAACTCGGACATGAAATTTTAGATATAATAGAATCCATATATATAGTACTCAAGAACCTCGATTTTTTTATTAGTATTATAACAAACGACTTAATAAAAAGAGCAAATATATAAAATCCTCAAAAACTAAATTATCCCCATTTTATGTGGTAGAACAATAAAAATAATATAAAATTTTATTAAAGAAATTGAAATTAAAAACAGTTATATAAATAAAAATATCAATACAAATAAATATACATATATTACATAAATATATATATATATACATACACATATTGTGCTAAATTAACAAAATTAGATCATTGTATATATTAAAATCGTAATTAATCTTAAAATTGAAAAAGAACAATACATTTTTTAAATCATATCACATCATCAAATTTATTAATTGATTAAAATTATGTATAAATAGAAATTAATTTAAAATACTATAATTATATATTTGAGTATAAGCAGAATTTAATTTAAAATACTTAAATTATATATAAATACTTTTTATTTTATACATTCATTATCATATTAACTATAGATATACGAAAAATAACTATAAATGTAATATAAATATTTATATATAAACTGTCATATATATATTTATAGTTTAATGTAAAGATAATTACTATAGTTAATCTATTATTTTAAAATGTCATTGCAATTAATATATATATAAGTAGAAGAAAAGTTAATTTATTTAAATTTACTTACTTTTATAAATATACATGATCAGAATATTTAAATGAATATAGCAAAACATTTAAATTGAAAAGATTATATAGATCAATGCAAAAGGATAAAGGGATAAATAAAAACGTAAGAGGAGTAGGGGAGCCACCGACTGACTCCAAAAGAGGATACGGAAGAGTTTAGCCCGACCCGACCCGACCCGACCCGCCCGGTTCGTGTTTGCTTCGTGCCTTCATTCTTCTTCCCTTTACTCTCATTTCAATCTCTCCTTTTTTCCATTTACGGTTCCTTCTCTTCCCTCGCAATAGAAGTCGGGTCTGTGATTTAACCCGAATTCGGTCCGAATTCTCAAACCCGGTCTCGATTTTCATTACCCTTTTCTTCCCAATCTCGAGGGTCTTTCTTCGTCGATGCTCTGCTTCAATGGCCTCTCAATCCGTAAGTGCCAATCTCTCTCTCTCTCTATCTCTCTCTCTCGATTGATTAACATTGCCCGGAGAGTTTTTCAGTGCTCGTCCTCCTGATTCTTACAATCGAAACGATTCCTAGTTTAGCGAATGCCGTGTTCTTCGGTTTTTGTTCCAATGTCTTTTGTGTTTTTTTTTTAATAAAAGTTTTATTCCAATGTCGTTGATGCTTTAGGTGTTTCATTGATTCTCTAAGGGTACGGGATTGGTATCTTAGCTGAAGTTCTCTGGAGCTGGGACTGGTTACTTCCATGGTGTGCAATCTGGAGGGAGGATTAGGGTTAGCGTTATCCATTGCCAGCGTGTTCCTTTGGTGCTAATTTTTCAGAGTCTAGGGTTTTTTTTTTGTTAATTGTTTTTGGTTCGTTACGGAGAAAACTAGGGTTGGTTTGAGAGGATAATGTGTATATTGTGTGTTATTCAGAAGTGGTCACGCCGGGTTGCGACGATGCTGCCTTGGTTGGTTATTCCGTTGATTGGACTTTGGGCTTTATCTCAGCTTCTTCCACCGGCTTTTCGTTTCGAAATTACTTCACCAAGGCTAGCTTGTGTTTTTGTGCTTTTGGTTACTTTGTTCTGGTACGAGGTTTTGATGCCTCAGCTGTCTGCTTGGCGCGTGAGGCGGAATGCCCGCCTTAGAGAGAGGAGGAGGTTGGAAGCTATTGAGCTTGAGAAACTAAAGAAGACTGCTACCAGGCGTTGTCGAAATTGCTCGACACCTTACAAGGATCAAAATCCGGGTGGTGGCCGATTTATGTGCTCTTATTGTGGGCATATTTCCAAGAGGCCTGTTCTAGACATGCCTGTGCATCCTGGATTAGGGCTTTCTAGTTCCGGGATCTTTAAGGATCTTGTTGGAAGGGGTAACAAGGTGTTGAATGGAAAAGCATGGAGTGATAATGGATGGACACATGGGCAACAATGGTCCGAAAACGACAATTGGGCTAGTGGGGGAAGCTCCGCTAGGTCCAGCTATTGGCTGGAGAGCAGGGGTGGTACGTTTGGAGGAGACGAGAACTGTTTGGTTGAGAAATCTTATTCTGGCGGCATCATGTTTGCCTGCCGCCTTCTGGCTTCTTTTTTCTTGAGCATTAGGTGGCTTTGGAGAAAGATTTTTGGGTTTAGCTCTTCAGATGATGAATCGTCATCTGATTCCGACCAAAGACGGTTGTTGGCTAAGCGAGGTGAGGATGGGACCAACTATCACGAGAGTAGGGGAGAGAAAGCCCGTAGAAAAGCGGAGGAGAAGAGACAAGCAAGGTTGGAGCGGGAGCTTTTGGAGGAAGAAGAAAGAAAACAGAGAGAGGAGGTTGCTAGGCTAGTGGAAGAACGCAGAAAACTAAGAGATGTGAAAATTGAGGCTGAGAAATGCCGCAAATCATCATCGACTGCCAAGGACAAAGAGAGCAAGAAGGAAGCTGAAAGAAAACGTCAGGAGAGAAGGAGAGAGAAAGATAAGGCCTCTAGTAAGAGCAATTCTGATGCTGAAGAGCTTGAAAAGAGAACAGGAAGGGAAACTGAGCGGAAACGTGAGCTTGATAAGAGTGATCGTGTAGAACACCAGAGGCATGTGTCTGAGAATTTCAAGGGCCACAACATGGAAAAGAGACATGTGCATGGAGTAGAGGGTAACAGCCCAAACAACAATAGCAGGACGAGTACTGGGGGTAGGTACTTTGATCGAATGAAGGGTACAATCTTGTCTTCTTCTAGGGCCTTAACTGATAACCGGTTTTTTGGGAGAGGTGTGAATACTTCTTCTACAATCGCAAAAGAGAACAAGCTTATTACTTCTGTGGATCATGTCCAAACCTCTGCCCAAACAAGGGATATTAATCCTCCTAACTTCATGGCTGGGAAATCTGTCGCGAATGGGGGAGAACAACGGAATACAAATCATCCTGTAAGTGCCCATGTCAAATGTTTTATGTTTGCACGAGCTATCATTATGAGTATCATTACTTGATTGTGTTCAAGATTATATAATTTTCTCCTTCTCCATCCTTGATTCTACATCATAGTAGTTATTTGCTGAAAGGATTAGTAGTATTTTTTGGTGATTATAGAAGATTAATTGTGTATTGCAAAGTATTCGGACCGATTTCAACAAGGAAAATAAGAATTTTGAAATGTTATATGCTTTTCTCTTCAGGTTGTTTCTGAGGCACAACTGAGTGGAGGACCGAGAAAGTCATGGCATCAATTATTCTCTCGTTCATCCGCTGCTCCTGCTTCATCCAATGTAAACGTTATAAGTAGACCTAATCAGAAGCCTCAGGCAGCTCTTCAAAGCTCTCAGGCTCCTCCTGTTCAGGTTTCTTCAATACGAACCTTTGACAATCCGATTAGTTTCGGGCTGCCATCACCTTTTACAATGCCGACGTATTCTAGTGGATCTACTACCAGTAGTTTAGGTTTTCCACCAACAACAGAGATTGTACTTCCCCAAACAGGGGAAGATCCTCGTGAAGAGGCAGAGCTTTTTGAAGATCCATGTTATATTCCGGATCCAATATCTCTGCTTGGACCCGTTTCAGAATCACTTGACATAACATCTGAGTTTAAAAAAGGCGTAGGACTGGAGAAGCAACATGTATCGAAGAAAACTAGTTGTTGTGAAGTGAACAAGCCATCTCCGATTGAATCTCCCTTGTCAAGATCACGGATTTCTGACGAAAAACAATCTAATAATGACGGAACATGGCAAATGTGGAAGAGTTCCCTTGGCCAGGACAGTCTCGGTTTCGTTGGTGGCCCTGCAAGTTGGCTCTTAACTCCAGAGACTAACAAGGATGATATTGTACATTCTATACCTCAAAGTATGACAACCTCGTTGTTTGCCAAAGAGGATTCTCTACTTCCCAATGCTTATTCGGTCATGAAGAAGAATTGTCTTGAAAATAATCAGACCAGTGGTGCATTCAGTCCCATTTCTGGTCCGAGCAGCCACGATCCGTGGTCCCACAAACCCTTTTTACCAGCAATCTCTAGCACAGATGGTCATTTTTCTCTTAGCCCGCAAGAGGAAGGCGTCCATAAGGACACGGCATATGGAAGTCCAACTGAGTCTGTTCCTTCTGCAAATCACTGGCTCAAGTAAGTCTTGCTTCCTCTGTATCTTCTGTTTCTGTAGTTTTGCTGGTAAATGTCGTGACGACAGTCTTGTGTACATTGGTCATAGACCCTGAATTCAACATCTGCAAGCCTCGTATTGTTTTTCTTTTAATTCAGCCATCACCGTAGGAATACGATAAGACGGTATAACGGTATACATACGTAGGTTCCCAACAAATTTCGATATTAGAAATCCGTAAAAGTGAAACGATATCTGTTGTTTGGTTAGTGAAGCCTAGTTGGGATATATGGTGTATATATATATATAGAGAGATAGAGCAGCTGTGGCAAGAAGATGGTCAAAGATAATAGTGTAGGGTTAATTGTGGTAAATACGAATGGAATTGGGGGAGTAAAACGGTAAAGAAGTAGAAAGAAGAAAGTAAATAAAAAGGGTAATGATGGTAAATATTGGATGAAAGATTGATGGGAATGTGTTGAATTGTTTTGGGGGATTTGGGGAATTGCAGGAAGGTGAAGAAGAATAATAATGATGGGGAAGACATTGAGAAGCAGTTTGTTGTGGTGGATGGTTTATTTCAAAACAAAGATGTACATTCGTTTTGGTAGTGTTTCTCTGTTTTACACTTTTGTTTCTTTGAGAGGACAAAGAGAAACAAAACCATTACAAAAAATATATATATATCAGAACATTATATATGTGTGTGTTAGTGATACACACATGCAGATATATATATATATATATACACCTCCTCTTTGTATGTCATTCTTCTGCCAAGGAGATTTCGATTTACTTGCCACGTAATTAGTTATCAGGTGAAGTTACCCTTTTCGCCTTTTCTTTTGTTAATTTTTGAACTTTTGTTTTACTTGTGTTGTGTTTTCATGGGTTTAATTAGTGGATCTCATCTACAATTTTTCCAAGGGATAACGACGACTCTTACCGCCCCGATTATTAAAAAGATATCAATAAAAAAAAAAGGAAGAATAATAAATCGGGAAAAAAAACCACTAAACTATCCGATTCATTCAATTCCTTTTTCATCTTACAAAATTCAACCAATTCTTCCATCAACTTTATCAATCCAATCGATTTCCTCCTCATTTATATAAACCGTGTAATGACGTGAATCGACTCGATTTTTATCCGATTTTGATCCGAATTTGACCCAATTCGAATATCCCATTTTGACCCATATTATACTAGATTTTTTAGCCCAATTTCGATCCAATTTTAACCCAATTTCATCCCAATTTAACCTAATTTCACATATTTTAATCCGATTTCACATAAATTTTACTCAATTTCACCGAATTTCAACCCGATTTTACCAATTTTTACTCTATTTCACTCAAATTAACCCAATTTCACCCTACTTGAATCAAATTTCACCAAAATTTTACCCAATTTTTACTCGATTTTACCAAATTTTAACCCGAATTAACCGAATTCTATCACTCAAATTTACCCGATTTCATCCAATTTTAACCTAATTTCAGTCAAATCTAACTCGATTTTGTCGAATTTCAACTCGATTAAACGAATTTTAACTCTATTTCACTCAAATTAAATCTGATTTCACCCAATTTTAACCCAAATTTAACCCGATTTTACCTATTTTAATCTGATTTCGCTTAATTTTTACTCGATTTTATCGAATTCTAACTCTATTTCACTCAAATTAAACCCGATTACACCCAATTTTAACCCAATTTCACCCAAATTTAACCCGATTTTACCTATTTTAATCCATTTCATCCAAAATTTACTCGATTTTACCGAATTTCAAGCCGATTCAACCGAATTTTAACTCCATTTCACTCAAATTTAACTCAATTTCACCCAATTTTAACCCAATTTCACCCAAATTTAACCCGATTTACCCTATTTTAATCCGATTTCGCCTAATTTTTACTCGATTTTATCAACTTTTAACCCGATTTCACTCAATTTCACTCAAATTTAACCCGATTTCACCTAGTTTTAATTTCATTTCACCCGATTTAATCTGATTCACCAATTGTTTACTCGATTTTACCGAATTTTAACTCTATTTTGAGTGAAACTCGGTTAAAATTGGGTGAAATCGGATTAAATTTGAGTGAAATAGAGTTAAAACTCGATAAAATCGAGTAAACATTGGGAGAAATCGGATTAAAATAGGGTAAAATCGAGTTAAATTTGGGTGAAATTGGGATAAATCGGATTAAATTTGAGTTAGGTGGAGTTGAATTCGGTTGAATCGGCTTGAAATTCGGTAAAATCGAGTAAAATTTGGATGAGATGGATTAAAATAGGTAAAATCGGGTTAAATTTGGATGAAATTAGGTGAAATCGGGTTTAATGTGAGTGAAATAGAGTTAGAATTCAGTTAAATCAGTTTGAAATTAGGTGAAATTGAGTAAAAATTGAGTGAAAGCGTATTAAATTTTGGTGAAATTGGATTAAAATAGGGTGAAATCGGGTTAATTTGAGTGAAATAGAGTAAAATCGGGTTGAAATTTGGTGAAATCGAGTAAAAATTATGTGAAATCGGATTAAAATTGGTGAAATTTCGATGAAATTGGGTTAAAATTAGGTCAAAATCGAGTTAAAAACGGGTATTACATGGGTCAAAATCGAGTATTCGAATTGGATCAAATCCGGATCAAAATCGGGTCGGTTAACGTCATTACACGGTTTATATAACGGAGGGGGAATCAGGTGAATTGACAAAGTTGAGGGGGAATTGGCTGAATTTTGTAAGATGAGAGGAGAATTGGCTGAGTCGGATAGTTTAGGGAGAATTGACGTAAAGAATGATAGTTGGGGTGTTAGAGGCTTTTTCCCTAATAAATTATATATTTTAAAAATTTAAAAAATGTTTAAAAATCTATAACATTGTGCATGTAGTGTTTGCATCTCAAGCATGTCACATTTTTGTATTTTATAGGTTATATCTGTATGATGTAGTTTTTGGGATGGACATTATATTTCGGGTTTTAAAAACCGTATCGAACCGCATTATAGTATTTCGGTTTGGTTTGAGTGTACATAAAATATTCGATCGGATATGAATATGTAAAATTCGTTGGATTTGGTTTGATTTGGGTAATAACCAAAAAACATCGGATAATCGAATTATTGAAATATGTTATTAAAAAACTTTAGTTTTCATTTGCTTATTCTCTTCATGGGATTTTTTTATTTCCCGTTGGTTTTTTCCTACATTTCATCCATCTAATTTTTCAAGGAAACTTCAAATTTTTTTGTAGTTATTTTTTAGGTTTGTATCATTTTCACTTATATTTTTTCCATATAATTGTAAAAGAATTTTAGAGTTAGATTTTTAGTAAATGATAATTTTTTTTAGATTTACACAAGAGTGATTTCATTTTAGATTTGAAAAAACTGAATCAATATCCGAATAATTATCGAATCAAATCGACTTAATTAGAATTCAATTTTTATTTTGGTTATTTTATATATATATAACTAAACCGAACAATTATAAAACTGAACCGAACCAATTTAAATTTGATCATAATTTAGTTATTATTTCTAAAAATCTGAATAATCTATATTCATAATAATCCAACCAAAAATCGATTTGGTGAGACCACTAATTCTCGTTACTTTTATGGTTCTATATTTTTTTGAATTTTTTATATTTTGGATTTCGGAAATATATTTAAAAGAAGGAATATATTTAGATATATGTTTTTTTGTTGACCAACAATAATAGTATAGTTGGTTCTCATTGATATGGAAAATTAAAAAAGATTGAGAATGAAAGAAAAAAAGGTGAAATTTTCGAGGGAGTAGTTGGATGTTCAAACACGCTATATATATATATATATACACACATAGTCTTGCTTTACCTTTACCTTAATAAGGATTCAACTGTGGCAGAAACACATCCCATCAACCCTTCCATTTTCTTCTTTTTGAAATATCCTAATTTTTAATTAAATATTATGAAAAAAAACGAAATGCCGAGTCATCGAACTTGCGTGTGAATTGAATCATTATTTTTAAAGATATTTCCATAGTTAAATGTTTTCTTTTTCTTAAAAAAAGGTTTATATATCAACACTTTATGTGGTTCTCTTTTATATTGTTAGCATAAAAAATTTGTTGATAAATTTATATATATTATTAGAAATTTATTGAAAAAACATGGTATAATATATAAAAAATATGAGTTGAAAGTAGGAGTTGAAAAACATACAAAATTATTCAAATGATTTTGAATTGAAAAATTTTATACATCATTATGGTATTAGATCTCATTTATCCAAAATAATATATTACTGATTCAAAAAACGGATCACCTATTTTTATTTTCCATATTTTTCATTGTCGAGAGTTTCTAAGAATTTATAATTGTTTTCATTTATCACCATAAATATTTTTTTGCATGTTTTATTTTCACTCGTATACATATAAAACATTTTTTAATATTTCATATAACTTAAGATTATTACAAGTCAATCACGTTTAAATGTTGGATTCTTTCACCACAATCACAAAAAAAAGTATATTTAAAAATTATAGATAATCAAATAAAAAATTAAAACTCTTTCATCACTATATTCATAACACATAAATTTGTTGGTAAAAACTTAAATGGTAAAATCAATTTAATCAAATTTAACAAAAGGGTAAAAAAAGTTACTATTTCATCACTATATTCATAGTACATAAATTTGTTAGTAAAAATTTAAATGGTTAAATCAAATTTAACAACAGAAGAAAATTAATAATGAAGTAGAGCAAAATATAAAGGATGTGATACGTATAAGCAAAAAGTGTGAACAAAAATCTGCCTCACTCTCATGTGATGTAATCTGTAGATTTCTCGAGAAAGCTTTTTCCTGGGAGACATACAAATCCGCAAAACTTTTTATTTTAAAAAATAAAAAATAAAAAACGGTGAAACATATATATATATTGTTATTTAAATGGATAAAAAAATTGAAAAAAAAAACGACTAAAATTGTCGAAGCCTTAGGGGCCCCCCTCATGATTAAAGCGAATTTAATCGATTAGGGGTTTATATCTTTAGCGCTCAAGTCAAAAGTGAACTTCCAAAGTTAATTAAAAACAAATTAAAGTTAATTTCATTTAAATAACAAAAAATGGCACCCTTTTGTTAGTCCCAATACTAAAAAATTCAGTTAAATTAATAATTGATAAATCTTGTGGCTTTATGGGCATCAACTGGAAATGTTTAAAGTTATTTTTTTAAATATATTCATACTCCCACTTTTCTTTTTCTTTTCTGTCTTTAGAGAGACTACAAATACAATTATTTTTCTCTCCTTTTTTTCATTGCTAATTTCATATGTTTTGGATTGTTATCTACAAACATTACAACCAATGGATTGTTTTGTGACTATGTGAATTAGTATGATAAAAACACTAAATATATAAAGCTATGACAAAATCATATAAAAAATAAAAATTATAGGACAATGAAATATGCATGTGGTGGAAAATGGTGAGAGGGATATATATATATATATATATATATATATATATTTACGTATTTTGCAACATCCTCAGCCTAGAATAGTTGAACGTGTAAAAAAAATCCTAATAGTGAAAAACCAAATTTATAAGTCAACACAAATCATTTTTCTATTTATTCCATATGTAGCCAAATTTTACCTATTATTAATTTGTCATGACATTAACGTTATATTCGTATATTATAAATACAGAGATTTCTAAAAAATAAAAATTTATTATCAAAATATCCACTTGATATCCTAACTAGAATATTTAATATATAACTATAATAATTACTTTTGGATATTAAGAAACATGAAATCGTTGGCGAAGTTGTGGCAGATGTGTAAAAATTTATATTTCATCCGATTTCAAATGTCCTATCCTATTTATTTTGCATTTATTTATTCGATTGAAATACATAAAAAAAATTTTACCTTGTGTATTTTTCACTTTCTAACAATAAAAATAAAATTTACAACAACAAGCGATATAGATAAAATCATTTTAGCTGGACATATATTTACATCTTGAATGTTATACCGTTGTACAATATATCATGGTTCATATACAAGCAAATTGTGCATAACCATGTATGGACGTGGCAGATGTACAAAAACTTCCAAAGCGATTCAATAAATCTATTTATATAGATAATGAAGCGTATTTGATTATAAAAAAATTGAAAATGGTTGATTGATTATAAAAGATGCTATTAAATTAAATATCCTATAATACGTATTTACTTATGAAATATGTAGAATGGTACAGTAAATAACAATTAATTACATTTTCAAATACATGAACAAAAGTCTAGACATTAAAAAACGGAAACACCTTCAAAGATATATAAAGAGATACAAAATTATAATCACAAATATATTATGAGATTTAAATTTTGTTGGAGAATTTATAAATTTGAAAATACATGTAAACAAATGTCGTTTCATTCACCGTGAAACAAAGATACGATTTTTTATAGAACAATACATTAAACGATATTGTTTCGAAACAACTATTAACATATTGTTTGAAAATGCAAGAGAACTAGGCAACGAGGTTATGTGTTTGGTTGCTTGCATCATGATTTCTCGTACTCTATGAGAATACTTTTAAACAAAATTTAAGATGCGATTTCATTTGACGTTTTACGAACATTCAATTGAAACACTTTCTTCATATTTAATGATTCATGTAGAACTTTAGGTTTATTAAATTATATATATAAGAATCGTTGTATAAGAACGCTTCTCAACTTTCCACATCAGCAACTTAAAAAAAAATTCAGACGTCATTTTTATAATTGTTAATGTTTTTTCCAAGTCGATGGAAAACCACTCTCTAACCCACGTCTCCTATTGCCCTACTATGTGTCATTAACTGCGATATCGATTGCAATTCCATTTACTCAATTTAACCAAACATTCAATTGAAACACTTACCTGATATTTAATGATGCATGTAGTACTTTAGGTTTATAAAATTATATATATGTAATAATCGTTGCAGAGTAGGCTTCTCAACCCTCCATATCAACACTTAGCGAAAAACTTGTCGTGTACCTGTCCACCTACCATCGCCTCTTCCGAACACTTTCTTCTTGCCGATCATAGCCTCATAGCTGATGGAATCCAATCGGCGGTACTCTAAGGTTTTCCACCCATCTATCGTCCGCCTCTCTTTCTTTGATAGGTGAAGAGGTAAGTGATTCTTTAATGTTAGGGTTTTGTTTAAAAAAACTAAACTATTTAAAATTACATGAAAAACTCCACAACTAATTTAACAACCTAAAAATTTAATTAGTTAATCTTTATACAATATGATTTATCAATTATTTTTTCATGTATTATACATAATATATAAAAATAATTCAAAAATTATTTTTGTACAAGAAATATAATTTTCTTTTAATTCTTTTTCTTTTTTTTCCAATGTCGACATAAGTGACCAGGGGATTTAAAAAAAATAAATTTGAGATGTGTAAGCCACCTTCTGAATGTGATTTATCGAACTATGTTCCAAGAGAACAATCTAAGGGTCGCCCAAATGGTAGGTTTTATTCTAACAACATATGTCAAAATTGAAACGATTCATTTTAATTAAACGTTTCATTTTAATTAATTAATTTCTTCATGTGTGTAGCGGTTAGTTAACCTTGGTTTTCGCCGATATATATTTGAACGCCGTTTGTAGAGCAGTATGACATATCACCCGCCTTGAGTAGAAAAGGTTAACCAGAACCATTGAAATTTCATTGTTTTTTCAAAAAATATTCTTTTCATAATATATTAAACATGATTTATTGATAATAAAATACATTGATCTTTGAAAAATTTACACCATAATTATTTGCTCTTCATGCGATGACAAACTTTATCCGTATTGTAGAAAAATTTAAAACAAGTTATCGTTAAATGTTTCATGCATATTAATAAATGTCTTCTCAGCTAACTTCAAAGCCGCAAAAACCATGACAAAAGCGTTGATGTTAAAGAAGAGAGTATTTCGGCGTTCTAGAGGTGAATTATCAATCGCACATAATTTTTTAAATGCCAATAACACTTTTAACTTGCATGTCTTTCTTTTTTAAAACACCAGCTCAAACACATTATATCTCACGCGGCTTCAACGTCACATTTTCAAGGTATGATTTACAAACTATACAAATTATAATAAATAGGCTACAATAAGTCATTTTGTCTCGTATTAACTTAACTACCATATATATAGATGGCACAGACAACACGCAGATACATATGGAAGCGAATATGATCAATTGTCCACATTGTGATGCAATAGTTTGACCAAACGAATGCGTCGGAGGAGGCTTCAATAAGGGATATTGCAATTCAATCAGTGTTACATGCAAGGTCGCATACTCTACCAAAGGTGCTCGTGCCTCCCCCTCAACTAGAAGAATTATGTGACACTTTATTGCATTTCCATACGAACATCAGAGCTTACAATTCGATCCTTGCTTTCACATCGATCGATGCAAAGATTGAAAATTCTGTTGCTTTAGGAAATGGTCCTTATACGTTTTGTATTCATGGTCAAATCCATCAAAAGATAGGATCTTTGCTACCTGGACGATTATCCTCCTCAGCTTGCTTAACTTTATATATATGATACTGCAAATGAGGTATCCAATTGTATCAAAACGTTAAGCAGAACAATTGCTGGAAGAGATCTTGATGAACATTTCGTGGATCAACTAATTAAAATGCTTGATGAACATAACCACCTTGTAAAGAGCTTCCGTAAGGCGTGCGACATATATGATTCAGGAGAATATTTCACTTTGAGATTATTAGTGCCTTGGAGGAAAAAATGTCAATGTAACTTGTCGACAACTGATGAGGTCGTTGGGTTGATTGTTGGGGATCTTTCAGCCACAACCGACGAGCAAGATGTTATTTTACAATTAAACCCTTCCGGTGAACTTTTTAGAAGTAGTGATCCACATCCGTTATTCATGAGTCTTCAGTATCCATTGTTGTTCCATATATGGATTCCACGAAGATATCTCATACAATGTTTCTGTAACAAAGATCAAGCGGTCATTTGTAACGACGCGCGAGTATTATGCTTACCAAATACTGACACATTTATCAGAAGGAATGACAATTATCAAAGGAGGACGTCTTTTTCAACATTATGTTGTTGATGCATACATTGCATTGTATATTATCACAAACGATTAACTAATTTTTTATTATCAGAAAAATATATAATTGAGTTCCAGAAGAGTGGTTTATCGCTTGCCCATATCTTAATATGGCTAGAACCACCATTCAAAAATCCTACAGCAGTGGACATTAACAAGTACATCTAGACAAAATTACCAGATAAGGAACATGGCACTAAAGGATTCTTTTTGGTGGAATGACATATTATACATGGTTTGTGTGGAATCTATAGACCACGTTTGCCTTGTATGGAAATGGTTTATACACAAAGAAATATCCAAGATCATACATGGAATACACTGATGTTGGGCAATCACAGCATGTCACGTACAAGCGAGCACACAACACTTTGACATTTTTTATGAAGGGAGATATTAAATTGGATAATCGTCATGTTGTTCCTCATAAATTGGCAATTCTTTAGAAGTATAGAGCACATATCAATTTCGAGTGGTGCAACAGATATCATGCACTTAAATATCTCTTCAAGTACATCACAAAAGGTGTGGACAGAACATCGTTGTTAATTGAAAAGGGAGTAACTTCTTAAGTTCAAAAAGCTTTGGATAAAACACAAGTCAAAGAAATTAATGAAATATTAATTATCTCTATTGTAGGTATCTATCTTCATGTAAAGTTGTTTGGAGTATCTTTGTGTTCCACATATATAACCGAAAACCATCTGTCATGAGGCTATCTGTGCACTTGAAAAATGAAAATTTCTTGACATTTGAGGATTCTAATGATTTGGAGACAATCTTGGCAAAACCATCTCAAAACAAACAATGTTTACAAAATGGTTGAAGATAAACAAAATATATGAATTTGCAAAAGAATTAACATATATCCAATTTCTAACAATGTTTGTTTGGCACAATATTGATAAATATCGGTCTCCAAGGAAAAGATATTTCAGTTTGGGTAGAATCGTAAACATACACCCAATCACAGGTGAATTGTATTATCTCGGGATGTTACTGAATGTTGTCAAAGGCCCTTGCAACTATAATGATATAAAAACCGTTGTTGCTATCAAATATACCACAAACAAAGAAGTGTGTGTTGCTACATGGTGATAAAGAATGGAACATAACTATGAATAAAGTTGCACGATGGGCAATGACATCACAATTGCGTCGTTTATTTGTGACATTGTTGTTATTGTGAAGTTAGCAAACCTAGTGATCTATGAAAGAAATGTTAGAAATGGCTACACAAAATAAAGAAGAATTTAGTTTTGATGGACTACAATTTTCTGACACGGAACTTGAACAATATGCGCTAATAGATATCGAAATGTTGTTGGCCGAGGAAGATAAATTACTGACAGATTTTCCAGACACTAGAAATGCAGTTTGACCAAAAATTAGAAAGAACAGAGCATTGGAAATTATTTTAGACTATAAATGATGACCAACTTTAGATCTATTCCTCTGTTATGGATTCAATCGAGAATAAACAAGGAAATTTTATTTTTGCACATGGACTAGATGGGATAGGGAAAACCTATTTGTATGGACTCCTAATTTCATGGTTGAGATCAGAAGATAGAATAGTCATTCCAGTGGTCTCTTCTGGTATAACATCACTTCTACTTCCTAGGGATAGAATCGCACATTCTCGCTTCAAAATACATATTGCCATTACTGACCAATCGACATGTGATATTACACAAAGAAGTTTGTTAGCAGATTTATTGGTAAAAGCAGATCTAATTATTTGGGATAAAGCGCCAATGGCACACCGACATACTATCAAAGCTGTTGAAAGGACTTTGCAAGATATTATGTTTGTTATCAGTGAAGAAGCATTTAGGAAGTCATTTGGACGTAAAACGTTTTTACTTGGTGGCGATTTCAAACAGATTCTTCTTGTTACGCGAGGTAGTCATGTTGAGACAATTAAGTCAACAATTAGTTGCTCCCATCTTTGGCAAACATGTTGCATTTATACTTTGACACAAAACATGCAACTAAATCAAAACGAGGTTGATTTTTCCAAATGGTTATTAGATATTAGCGGTGGGAACACAACTAGAATAAGCAAACAAGTTGACAATCACAATGGGAATTATAAGATTGTGATCGATAAGAACATGATGATTGAAATCTCTAACAATCTGTTACAGAATCTTGCAGATGCAACATATCCATGTCTATCTCAATATTACATGGATTATGACTATCTGAGAGAGAAAGCAATTCTTATGCCAACTAATGCATTGATGAAGTCAATGAATTCTTATTATCTCCTAATAATGATTAGCATTCCTTCTATCCCGTGGTATACCTAAATTCTTTGGAATTTTCTAGTGTTCCAAAACACAAAATTTACTTGAAGATTGACACCTAACTAATGTTGTTACACAACATAAACCAAAAAGAAGGGTTATGTAATCTCTCGCGTTTGGTTGTAACTCATTTGGCAACACGTGTCTTAGAAGGAGAAATTCACACGGGAACCCATGTTGGTAACAAAGTCTTTATACCTAGCGTTATTTTATCACCTAATGATTTAGGCCTTCCCTTTACATTCAGAAGAAGGCAATTACCAATCAGATTGTGCTACGCAATGACAATCAACAAAAATTTATCTTCCAAAACTAGTTTTAAGCACAATATATAGAAAGGGCACAATCTTAAACAAATTGGTTTGTCTTCTATAACCAATTTTCAGCCATGGTCAGCTTTATGTTGCACTTTCAAAAGTTACATCAGCAAATGACTAAAGATATTAGATTTGATTAACAACTCGACTCGCATTCCAAAAGTGACAAATATTGTCTATAAAGAAATTTTTAATGGTCTCCCAAAATCACAAGGTATGTTAGCAAAAATATACTTGTATGCATACGCATTAGCTATCTTCAATCATACATTTTTTGCCATCACAAATTGCATTGATCAAGGTCGTTCTATTCAGGCTAACGACTTATAAAAAAATATTCTCATTAACCTAACACACTTATTGATTGTAGTTTGTTCTAATCCCCTTTAATTAATATAGATCTATATATAATTATATTTGTTAATCGTTAACTCAGTTCTAACATTTTTCTTGCTTTATAATACTTTAGGAACTATTACGTAGCTAATATGGATCATGTTCATTTCTCTTAATTTCATTAATCGCAAAACAGATCATCAACATGATCATTCTTTCATTTTTATTCACAAACAATATCTGCTTAAATATTATCTATGATATTAAACCCCAATTTTATTTATCACTTCTTCTACCATCACTCTATGTATATGAAAAATTATTCTTTTAATGTCTAGACAAAATCCATATATTCCTCTATATATTGTTTTAACGTTTTCAAAGATAAAAATTATTGCACCATATTATTTAAAAATCGTTATTAAAAAACATGCTAAAATTCGAAATCATCGCCCTCGCATAGTGCGGGATATCTTTCCTAGTAATGATCAATAATGTATTGATATTGTTGAAGAAACAAAAATTGGGCATCAATAACATATCTTTGAGTTCTATATGTTGTACTTATGACATCTGAATGTTTATCTTCATCAAAGCATGTTTGATCCCTTGTTTTGGCAAAATCTTGCATATGATATTTTATACAAGTACATGAAAATTCTGAGCCTACCAAGCATGCTATTTTAACATTTTCCATAACATTATTAAACTATTATTGTTAAATAATATTTACAATTTCACTTTATTAATCTAACTATGTCTCCAAAATCTAACAATTTGAGGAGGATGTGCTCGCTGAAATATAATAACTTTTACAAAGAAAATTGGTTGTTGTTTAAAGTATTACTGAACAATGTGATATGCAATAATTACCCAAACCAATTTGAACTTGAATAGATTAATATATGAAAAAATAATTTTATAATATACATATAACCTAAACAAACTATTCGAGAAACTGATATCATAATTAACTGATGAATAAAACAATATTTCTAATATAATAATAGATTTTGCATACAAATGCAAAACATTTTTTGTTTATTAGTATGTAGATACAAAGAAAAATTTATATAGCGAATATTTTCAAATGAAATCAAATCACAAGGCGATGTCATACTAAATGTTGTACTTAGTGTAATTGCATCGCTATTACTGGAAGATCATATTGCACATTCAATATTTGCATTGCCTGGAAATGTTATCAAATATTATATTTGTTATAACAAATTAAGAGTAGAGGTTGCAAAACTAGTTAAATAAAATCAGTATTTTGGGATACAACTTATATGATGCCTAAACATTATTTTGAACCATTAAATAAATTATCAAGGATATAATGAACAATATAAAATATTTAGTAGAAAACTAGTTTTTATGGTGATTTCTGACAAATTCCACTTTCAATTGCTAAACAAATTAGACATGATATTGTTCGAGCTTACATACATTTATCATACGTTTTATGAAACTAGTAAAAAACATGTGCATGGCCATTAACAAAAATAATAAGGATCATGAAATTTGGAAAGTTTTGGAATAAAATTTTCAAGTGGGAGATAATAGACTATTAGAACTAAACGATGACATATGCTTCGTAAATAATCCATCTGATTTTATCAATAGCATTAATAGAAAATTAAAATTACTCCACTATACATCACTTAAATCAAAACTTAAACAAAAATAATAATGACATTACATTTTTCAAGAAAGAGGCATTTTAATCCCAACTAATGAAGTAGTCAACGACATCAATGGTATGACACCTAAAACTTTGAAGGATTACTTAAGCTTAGAATCCATAGCTCAAAATCTATCAATGAATAAGAAAATTGTACCACACTGGATTTTTTTAATGTCATAAATTGCTCTTGGTGTTTGATTACACCATTTTTTCTATATAATTATTTTACGTTTTTATTACATTTTTTATTATTTTAGTTCTCTTTTACATATTTTTTTGAGCCATTTTAAGATCTTACATGTAAGAGGGATTAAGGAACAAATTTTGGCAACATTCAGCACAAAACGAGCATATAATTCAAAAATAACGAAAACGCTCGACCTGAGCAACAAAATTGCTCTCTCGAGCATATGGAACTCAAAAGCTCAGACAAATCACTCAAGTAGAGTGATAATTCACTCGATTGATACAATTTATTGAAATATATCTAGAGAATCCGCTCGAACCGAGCAAAGGTTAGTTCGGTCGAGCGTTCAACCAAACATAGATGTTTTTTATACCAATAGGTTTGCTCGATCCAAGCATAAACCTGCTCGGCCAAGATATTTGTTTGACTACGTCAAAGTTGGCTTCCATTTGAATGGGAAAAACATGGAACAACCAATTACTCGACCCGAATGGTGTCCAGCTCGACTAAGCGGTCTCAGATTCACTAAATAACTTACATTTTGAATTATTTGAGTGAACAAAAGCTTTTCTATAAAACAAGGTGATGACTCTAGACATAAATGCGGATGAGAGAGACATAAGAGGTACATGAGAGAAGAGGGAGGCAGATATAAACGTGAAAACTGAGAGAAACATTCCTAAATCATTTTGATGAGTGAAGAAGTTATCCGCACTACATACGGAAAATTGAACTACTAGTGAAGACGAGGTTATGGCGGTGACTAATCGATAGATAGATCAAGCTTTGTTAAACCATCTTTTTTACTTGTTTATCATTGTAGTTCTATCCTAACATGTAGATCTATAGGTTTTATCCTCTCTTTAGGCTAGAGTTTGTGTATGACGAACTTATTACACTTAATGATCGAAATCATTATTTTGTTTCCATGATAAATGCATGTTTTATTCTTCGATTCTTGAATGAATCCCATGAATTGGCTGCCAAAGTGTTTAGTTCAAATAGATTAGGCAAGATCATAGATATTAGATATGCATGAATAATCATATCGAGATATGGGTTAATCTATTTAGAAATGAGGAGATTAAACAATAATACATCCAACATCTAACATGTAGGTCACTGTAATGATTTAGATGTTGGATAGGTGTATAGATTACAATAGCATATAGATTTATTAATAACGTTCGGTGTAAAGGTCACTAGACATAAATGTCAATGATCTATATGTTAGAACATGATATAAACTCCGAGAGTAGGCATATCCACTTAAGATGATTAAATTCCACGACAGGAACAAAAATGATATTTTCCCAAACCTTTCGCAAGTTTGTGTATGTGAGAATAATTTTTGAGTTTAGAAGCACTGTCTCAATTGTATATAATTGTAAATGTAGCTTTACTTGTTCATAACTAGATACACCATACTTTTTATTTTTCTTGATCATATTTTTCGTGAAATTATTCGTCTTAATCCCACTTAGTCAATGTGTTCACTTTGGTACTACACGGTTCGTATCCTTGCGGGATATCTAGTTTAGGTATATATATATATATATATATATATATATTAAAACTTGATTAGAATCACACATAAACAACGCATCAGTGTCTCAATCATTCGTTGCAACTAAAAGTAAGTTCATGTTATGATCATGAGAACATAGACAAGACACCACGTTCGTGCTACAATACTATACTTCAAATAACATAATTGTGAACCGAAATTTTCGAGGCTAAAACTATCATTTGTAACAAATATAGACGAAAAAAATTATATTGATATTTTATTAATACAAATGAACACAATATTACCATTCCGCTTTAAATGTAATAATTTTTACTTATTAAATGTGATTGTTTTAAAGTAAAAAAAATCTGATTTATATATTCTTAAATCTGATGTATTAAAATTAGGGCTTGGTAAAAAACGAATATTTGCGAATATCGAACTGTTTATATTTGTATTTGTATTCGGCGAATATCCAAATTTAGTATTTGTATTTGTATTTGTAAATTTCGATATTTGTAAATACGAATATTTGTCGAATATACGGATATCCGTCTGATATACGGATATTCGTATATGAAACTAAATTTTTTTAACGTATAAAATATATATAAAAATATTTTAATAAAAAACCTATAATCATCAAATATAATCTATAAATAAAATTTTAAATCACACAAAGATGCAAATATACATAATATAAATAAAATAAAACACCAAATCTTCACATTCATCTCCACAGCAGTCATTTAAATTTAGTCTCGTGGATGATTCTACGAATATCGTCAATTCACCTAAAATAATGAAACAAATTATTAGATTACACACTAAAATAAAATTCGCAAAAAAGTTATATATTTAGTGAATTATGTATTTTTCATATATTGTAATGTCTCTATAACATTATCCTACCCATTTGGATTAGAACCAATCTTGATATAAATTAAATCTTCAACAATATTAGTTGTTTAAAAGTATTTGATATTTTAGTCTTCCAATCATAAATATATTACATATTTTTCTATATGTATTTATATAATAAATATTTAAATAAGATTAATAATGTTTTTATTTCCAATTTGATCATTAAAATCAATTTTGTTATATATGTATCTATATATTTAAATAAGATTAATAATGTTTTTATTTCCAATTTGATCATTAAAATCAATTTTGTTATATATGTATCTATATATTAATTAAATTTTATATTTAATACTTACGGATACGAATAGTTCGGATAATTGAGTCTACTATTTGTATTTGTATTTGTGGAATATCTGATTTCTAATATTTGTATTTGTATCTGTATCAATGAATATTTGAATTTTCGGTTCGAATACGAATCGAATACGAATATTTCGAATATTTTGTCCAATCCTAATTAAAATAGTAATGTTGTTTTTAAGGAAAATTTCCACAATTTGTAATAATAATGAATACTATTTCATATAAAAATGTCCTTTACAAATACATTTTAGGATATCTATCAATTATAATATTTAATAAATTAACTATTTGATAGATTCAAATTCAAAAATAATTGGAATAATTGATTATAATATTTATATTTATATTTTATAAATAACCGACATTAACAATTTATATATATATTTAATCATCTACATTTCCTAGTTTTAATCGGAGTGGATACGCATCAAAATTCGAATGGAATACTTCGAAACTTTGGTCCACATTTATTGATATGTATATATAAATATAGAAATGTCACGAGCGTATTAACATAAATTACCTAAAAAGAGGAGTATGTAGACGTAGAGAATAATCCAAGAAAAAAAAAAAGAGAAAGAGAACAAAAAACCATACGATGTTGACAAGACATGAACCCATACTTTGATTTTCAGACAATATTAAGATATTGTCATTCTCCAATTTAACGTTTTATACCTCTTTTAGAATCTATTTTCTTCTTCTCCCATTTCCTAAATATATGTAATTTTAACAAAACTCTAATACAACAGAAATTAATAACCAAATAAAAAAATAAGAATATATAAAATATTTATTAATTGATGCACATTAAATGTAAAACTGAGTAAATAAATAAATATACATATGCGTGTGAGTGATGCAAGGGATGGAGAAACTTAAAAAAACAGTTTTGCGTGGAATATACGTTGTTGTATATTTTGTTGCCATCTATTTTAAATGTTTTGGACTCATTTTAATTATCTAATAACGTAAAACATATTTTATAAATAACAAAAGACAATTGGGGGTAATTGTTCACTTGGAATTTTATATTATAAAGTTTGAAATTAAGTTCTCCTTCTTAATAATTGTATTGCCAGAATATAATATAATAATTAACCTAAAATATAATGTTAGACAGGAGAATATAGAGAAAATACGGATGGCATAAGTGTAATTTCGAAGAAAAATGGCGCCCGAAAATCGAGCAAGTAAGGCGTGTTTGGGATAGGGAACAAGTGGGTCCGACATGGCTTAGGGCTTTATCCCAACCAAACACGCCCCTTTCCCATTATCATTCACTCTCCTCACGCGCCTCCTTCACTGGCATGTGATCCTCACGCTCCACTTTCACTCTCGGGACCTCGTCTCCCTTCTCTTAAAACATTAGTGTATTAATTAATAATAATATACATTTTTATTTTTTATTTCATCTTTTTTTTTGGCTTTAGTTTAATAACTAGCTTATATTTCATTTTAAATTGAAGTCTTTGTCATGGAAATTTTAGTTTCACTGTTGTTTCGCGTGAATAATTTATATATATATATATTGATTATGATTTTTATTTTGCAATTAAATAAAATATTTTCTACGCGTAAATAAACTAGAGAGAAAGAGAAAGTTCTTTTATGTGAGAAAATAAATGAATGAAATAGAGCTTTTCAAGTATATAGTGTGGTAAATTCTAAATGTAATAAAATATTTGTTATACTTTTTTGTTTTTCATTATCGCTCAAATAATAATTAATAATAATAATTAATATAGAAAAAAAGAAGAGCTTTTGTTTTTTTAAAAGCCGCGATTTCAGTTCAAATTGAAATCACGGCTACGCTCTTCTTTTCGCCTCAAGCGCTGTGTTTTCTCTTTTGCTTCCTTATTATTACAACTTGGGCTGTCTTTGTCTCTTGTCTCTTTCTCTCTTCTTCTGTATTAGCTGCAAACTCTTGTCTTCAGGCAGCAGAACCTCGAGAGTCTCTCATCAATGGATTCATCGTCGCCGATTTCGTTCGATCACCAGAAAACGCCAACCTCAGCCACCACACAACCCTACAAGAAAAGCTTTCTCACCTCTCTAATGGCCGCCGCTGCCCTCCGCTCCCATTCTTACAGAGAAGACACTTACTTCGTCTCCGACCTCAAAACCTCCGAACAAAAAGCCCTTCAAGACCTCAAGGACAAGCTCACGGCATCCTACGTCTCCGAGGAAGACCGAACCCGCTGCTCCATGTGGGGGGTTCCACTCCTCGGAGGCGACGACAGAGCTGACGTCATCCTCGTCAAGTTCCTCAGGGCAAGAGAGTTCAAAGTGGGCGATGCTGTCCGGATGCTGGAGAAGTGTTTGGAATGGAGGACGGAGTTCAAAGCAGACGACGTGGTAGAAGAGGATCTGGGCTTCAAAGACTTAGAAGGTACGGTGGCTTACATGCATGGATACGACAAGGAAGGACATCCTGTGTGTTACAATGCGTACGGAGTGTTCAAAGACAAAGACATGTACGAGAAAGTGTTTGGTGATGATGATAAGCTGAAGAGGTTCTTGAGATGGAGGGTTCAGGTTCTGGAGAGAGGTGTGAAGATGTTACATTTCAAACCCGGTGGGGTTAATTCCATTATTCAGGTCACGGATCTGAAGGATATGCCCAAACGTGAACTCAGAGTGGCTTCCAACCAGATTCTGTCTCTCTTTCAGGATAATTACCCTGAGATGGTCGCAAGAAAGGTATATATATACATATATATATATATATATATGTTCTTACATATTTCTGGGTTCTTCGTCTTCTTCTGTTTTGCTTGGTAGGTTTTGTTCTTGACCATTCGAAGAGAAATAGTGAATAGATTCTTCGAGAAATCATTTGATGCTTATATTGGTTTGATTTTGTTTAATTATATTTAGGGTATAGTTTTTGTTTTTGAGAAATAGTGAATATATATACGGGTTTTGATTTCGTTTAATTATATTTAGGTTATAGTTTTTGTTCTTGAGAAATAGTGAATATATATACGGGTTTTGATTTCGTTTAATTATATTTAGGGTATGGTTTTTGTTCTTGAGAAATAGTGAATAATGTATGGGTTTTGATTTTGTTTAATTATATTTAGGGTGTAGTTTTTGTTCTTGAGAAATAGTGAATAATATATATATGGGTTTTGATTTCGTTTAATTATATTTAAGTATAGTTTTTGTTTTTGAGAAATAGTGAATAATATATGGGTTTTGATTTTGTTTAATTATATTTAGGGTATAGTTCTTGTTTTTGAGAAATAGTGAATATATATGGGTTTTGATTTTGTTTAATTATATTTAGGGTGTAGTTTTTGTTCTTGAGAAATAGTGAATAATAAATATATGGGTTTTGATTTCGTTTAATTATATTTAGGGTATGGTTTTTGTTTTTGAGAAATAGTGAATAATGTATGGGTTTTGATTTTGCTTAATTATATTTAGGGTATAGTTTTTGTTCTTGAGAAATAGGGAATAATAAATATATGGGTTTTGTTTTTGTTTAATTATATTTAGGGTATAGTTTTTGTTCTTGAGAAATAGTGAATAATATATATATGGGTTTTGATTTCGTTTAATTATATTTAGGGTATAGTTTTTGTTCTTGAGAAATAGTGAATAATATATATATGGGTTTTGATTTCGTTTAATTATATTTAGGGTATAGTTCTTGTTTTTGAGAAATAGTGAGTAATGTATGGGTTTTGATTTTGCTTAATTATATTTAGGGTATAGTTTTTGTTCTTGAGAAATAGTGAATAATAAATATATGGGTTTTGATTTTGTTTAATTATATTTAGGGTGTAGTTTTTGTTCTTGAGAAATAGTGAATAATAAATATATGGGTTTTGATTTCGTTTAATTATATTTAGGGTATAGTTCTTGTTTTTGAGAAATAGTGAATAATATATGGGTTTTGATTTTGTTTAATTATATTTAGGGTATAGTTTTTGTGTTTGAAGATTGAATAGAAGTGACCTTTAGTTGTTTATTTGAAACATTATGTTAATATGTCGATGTTATAATTTCTTGTCTTTGATTCAACTAATGAAATTTGAGTAATGTTCACTCATCTTCTGTGCGTCCGTACGCCCCATTCAATGATATCACTGTCTTCTTGTCTGCTTATTTATTTAAATATTCGATTACTTTTGCAGAATATCAATGTTAATGCAGTTTGGAATTAGAAGAATCTAGATCTAATATTTTTTTTAATATTTCGTTTTCTCATATTATTCGAATAAAAATCATGATATATACACATTTATATTGATGTGTAGATATTCATCAACGTGCCATGGTACTTCAGTGTAGTGTATTCAATGTTCAGTCCATTCCTCACTCACAGAACCAAGAGCAAATTTGTTATCTCTAAAGAAGGAAACGCCGCCGAAACTCTCTACAAGTAAATGCTTTCTTTCTTCTACACAAATTTACAAAATACAAAACAAATATGGAGATTTTGATTCATCCTTGTTGCTTTAGGTTCATACGACCCGAAGATATTCCCGTACAGTACGGCGGCCTGAGCCGTCCCGGTGATCAACAGAACGGGCCGCCAAAACCCGCGTCCGAATTCTCCATCAAAGGCGGTGAGAAAGTGAACATTCAAATCGAGGGCATCGAGGTATATGCATGCATATTCACATTGACCCCTCTCTCGAATGATCTATTGATCGTAAATTATGATTGAATGATTGAAGGGCGGGGCGACCATAACATGGGACATAGTGGTGGGAGGATGGGAATTAGAGTACAGTGCAGAGTTCGTGCCGACCGCACAAGGGAGTTATGCCGTAGTGGTTGAGAAGCCGAGGAAGATGAACACTTCAGAAGAAGCTGTCCGAAATTCATTCACAACAAGAGAAGCAGGTAAACTGATACTGTCTGTGGACAATACATTGTCTCGTAAGAAGAAGGTCGCGGCCTATCGATATTCTGTTCGGAAATCTACAACGGCGGCCGTCTAGATAGAGATGTCCGACAGACAAAGAGACGTTTAGTTAAATCTCAAAAGTGTGTTTGAGTTTATTGTTTTTTTTTTTGAGGATTGAACGTAATGATGGGAGTGAGTGTATAAAAATATGTGAAAGTAAGTTGTTGGCTTACCACTAATTTAGATGATTTTTCACTTATTATTATTATTGGAATTATTATTATATATTGAATTTGTTGGATTAAGGATGATAAATAAATATACATAGAAATTTGGGAAATGCAATGCTCACGCGTCTGACTTAAAAAGGAAAAGGGTTATGATGTGTAGCGATTGAGCAGTCAAAAAGTCAGCCTCCTCCTCACGTCTCTTTCATTATTGTCTTTTTTTTCCCCTTTTCCCAAAAATATGTTTTAACAATTTAAGTTAAATTATTAATCGCAAAGATGTGCTAAAAGGAGCGGTATGATTCGAAACGCAAACGCAAATGTCGTTGAGAAGAGAGGAAGAACGAGTCTCTACTTAAGCTTTTATAAGTATAATAATGAATTAAAAGCTTCTAATGAACGAATGCATCCGCCATGGAAGCACATAACGGAGCTTTATAATACTTTGTTTGTATCAGCAACCCAAACAATATTGACTAAATTTACTAAAATAACCTTACACTCGTTAATCTTGATCAAAAACGACATCGTCTCTGTAACCTCAACGTAGCAAAGATTTTTTTTGGGAAAACAACCTATTTCCCCTGAACTTTACCACTTTAATTCTATTTCTCTCTGAATTTTCTTACTTATCTTATTCCCCCTAAACTATGACTACTCATCATATTCCCTCTTAAACTTTGAAAATCCATCTTATTCCCCCCGTTAACTTTTTGTTAAATTTTCTGTTAAATATTTTTAAAACAGCCTATTCCCCCCAAATTATATGATTTCCAGCCTATTTCCCCCTGAACTATATAAATTATAGCCTATTCCCCCAAACTATTAAACTATAGGCCTATTTCCGCCCGAACTATATAACATATAGCCTATTTCCCCCCGAACTATATAAACTCTAGCCTATTCCCCCGAACTATATGATTTATCTAAAAGTAACATATTTTCTTTAATTTTAATTTTTTATTAAATTTTTTATATTACAAAATATTAAAATAAAAAAATACTTTAAATTCTAACAATTACTAAGAATTTTATATGATTTCTCTAATAGTAACATAATTTTAATATAACCATATTTCACCCAACTTTTACTCGATTTCACCGAATTTCAACCCGGTTTAACCGAATTTTCACTCTATTTTACTCAAATTTAACACGTTTTCACCCAATTTTGACCCAATTTCACCCAATTTTTATTCGATTTCACCGAATTTCAACCTGGTTTAACTGACTTTTCACTCTATTTTACTCAAATTTAACACGTTTTAACCTATTTTGACCCAATTTCACCCAATTTTTATTCGATTTCACCGAATTTCAACCTGGTTTAACTGACTTTTCACTCTATTTTACTCAAATTTAACACGTTTTAACCTAGTTTGACCCAATTTCACCCAATTTTTATTCGATTTCACCGAATTTCAATCCGGTTTAACCGAATTTTCATTCTATTTCACTCAAATTTAACATAATTTCACCAAATTTTGACACAATTTCACCTAAATTTTACTCGATTTCACCGAATTTCAACCCGATTTAACATAATTTAACTCTATTTCACTCATATTTAATCCGATTTCACCGAGTTTCACCAAAATCTAACTCGATTTCACCTAGATTTTACTCGATTTCACCGAATTTCAACCCGATTTAACATAATTTAACTCTATTTCACTCATATTTAATCCGATTTCACCCAATTTCACCAAAATTTAACTTGATTTCACCTAGACTTTACTCGATTTCACTGAATTTCAATCCGATTTAACCGAATTTTAACTCTATTTCACTTATATTTAATTCGATTTCACCCAATTTCACCAAAATTTAACTCGATTTCACCTAGATATTACTCGATTTCACCGACTTTCAACTCGATTTAACCGAATTTCATTTTAACCCGATTTCACCCAATTTTAACCCAATTTCACCCAATTTCATCGAAGTTTAACTCTATTTCACTCATATTTAATCCGATTTCACCCAATTTCACCAAAATTTAACTCGATTTCACCAAGACTTTACTCGATTTCACCGAATTTCAATCCGATTTAACCGAATTTTAACTCCATTTCACTCATATTTAATCCGAGTTCACCCAATTTCACCAAAATTTAACTCGATTTAACCTAGATTTTACTCGATTTCACCGAATTTCAACCCGATTTTACCCAATTTTAATCCTATTTCCCCTAATCTTTATTCGGTTACACTTAAATTTAACCCAATTTCACCTGATTTAATCTTAGTTAACCCAATGTTAACCCAATTTCACTAAAATTTAACCCAATTTCACCTAATTTTAATTCGGTTAAAATTAGGTGAAATCGGGTTAAAATTGAGCGAATATATTTAGATTTTGGTTAAATTGGGTTGAAATTCGGTGAAATGAGTAAAAATTAGGTGAAATCGAGTTAAATTTTGGTGAAATTGG
>CM071861.1:540578-555451 GCA_036759665.1 Gynandropsis gynandra | reverse complement strand
CGGTTAAATCGGGTTAAAATTCGGTGAAATCGAGTAAAATTTGGGTGAAATTGGGTCAAAATTTGGTAAAATCGTGTGTAAATTTGAGTGAAATAGAGTGAAAATTCAGTTAAATCGGGTTGAAATTCGGTGAAATCGAATAAAAATTGGGTGAAAAAAAATATTTAACAGAAAATTAAACAGAAAGTTAACGGAGAGAGGGAATAGGATGGACTTTCAAAGTTCAGGAGGGAATAGGATGAGTAGTGATAGTTTAGGGGGGGGGGAATAGGATGAATAGGAAAGTTCAGGAGGGAATAGGATTAAAGTGGTAAAGTTCAGGGGGGAATATGATGTTTTCCCATTTTTTTTCAATTGCAATTGGTATTACCTTTGTAAGAGCGTTTGCCACTTTCAGACATGTATCCTCTCTTGTGTAATTACATCACCTATCAAATGCATCCACATAACTATGTGTTTGGTTTTCTCGTGGTGTACGCTATTCTTAAACAAACTAATCGGACTTTTAGAATCACAAGACATTTTCATATTCTTGTTTATAGATTTTTTTTCATAAGACCAACAAGCCACATTCGAGATCGTAAGAGGACTACGTGTTACTGGACCCCACAGAGAAATGAAATCAATATAAATTCGAATTCTCTAATTCGACTAAGTTCGAAAACTCGTTCAAAATTTTTTGTTGATTATAAGTTTGGTATACGTGGCTATCAGGGCAAGAAATATGCTCTAAATGTATGCATGCTTATATCTAAGCAATTAAAAAAAATTCTAAAATGCAACATGAATGCAATCTAAGTAATGTTATATAGTGGCTAAAATGTCAATCATTGTCTCCCCTAGCCTTAGATTCAACATTGTCATCACTGTTAAACTATGAGAGAGACAACCATTATAGGTTAGGAAAGATAAAGATCGAAACACATAATCTCGATACCACTAAATGTAGTGGGATGTTTGTGTGCATGTGTTTATGTTAGATGTGCTATTTCGGTGTTCCATCCCATATTGTAGTGTTTCGGATTGCAGTAATTCGATATTGTACTCATTCGTATAATAATCTAAAATCACAATCACAAAGAAAGAGAGAGTCTCAAGAACCATATCCATGGCGATAAACATCATAAAGCATATTAAAAATCTAAAAAAATAAAATAAAAAAACATGAACAAAATGAAAAGGTGTCACTATTGAAAGCGCCATTGCCCCATGGTCCAAAACATCTCGGTGTGCTATTGAAGAATCTCAGGGTGTATTCGATGTGTTCACCCTTCGAAATCTACAAAATATTCAACAATAATATATGAGTTTTCATAATATTAGCATAAGCGTCAAAATGTAGAACATAAAAACTCATCATGTAGAAAAAATAAAAAATTTGGTAAGGCCCAAAAAATTTCTTAACCTTAGCTAACATGGCTAAGCGATTAGGCTTAATCCTAATAATGCACGTGCACTCAATCACCTATTGTTTTCCTCTTGATAGAAATGTTTGGTCGCTTAATGCAATACTCGGCCGAACACTATGCGATAAGAACTAGAATGCAAACATACATACTAAATTATAAAAACGTTTTAAGAAAGAGAGAGAAGGTGTTTCAGTTTTGTTCTTGATTTTTCACTCTCCGAAAAAATACATTTTCGGACGGTGGTAAACAACATTAAGGCAGAGGAGCTTCACGATGGGTTCTCCGATGAGACTATGTTTCGGGTGTTTCTCGCTGGAAGATTTTGTTCGGACTAGACAAACTTAACCATTGCATTTTCTCGATTTTTTTGACATTTCTACAAAAACTTTGTATAATGTTTTTATGGTTCTTGTAGTGAATAGATACACATATATGGATTCTAAAAATAACATACTCATCCATAAAATCCAAAGTAAAAAAATAAATCCAATAAAAAGAAAAATAATAAGTGTTGGTAAAAAACTACTCGGGTTGGCTCCTAAAATTCGTTTGTTTAAAATCCCGAGTTTGACCATATATGCTTCTACTTTCAGGGATTTTGATCAGGATTTCTTGGGAGTATCCCACTGTTCTTGATAAGGTTGAGGCAAGCTCGCCAACTTGCTAACGTAAGACTTTGTGGTGCACATAGATTCCTTTAATATGTTGCCATTTCACCCGTTTGATCTCATTGTGTTCAACCTTGATTCCCTGAAGCTCCACTCCATGAGTCTTGTGCTCCTAAATTAATTTCCGAAAACATAGATTGATCTCATCATGCGTCTTGGATTGTTGCAAGCCATTTGTGCTCCATTTTGTTGGTAGTCCAGCTTTGATGTGGTGGCCTATTTTGAAAATTTTTGTTCAGGGGTTGACTCAGAAAAAATTGAGGCTAATAAGTTTTCTACAATGAATTTTTCATATAGGTGGTGTTTTTGTAGGAGAAATTTGGCCGATTTCTCCATCTCAGGTTGTACCTGTTCGAGTATGGGTTTTTTGCCATGTAATTTTTCATATTTTCCCGTTTGTTCCGCCATGTATAGTTTCGAATGATCACTTTGATGCCCATGAAGATCTGTCGAGAGAAGGTCATATGAGATGATTGAATTTCCCGATTAGAAAAAAATATACTTTGAAGTTTTAATGAAGTTCATATACGCTAAAACAATTCTTGAACCTAGAAGAATTATCTCATTGTATATATTTGCAATTAAAATTTAGTTTACGTGAATATATTAGACATGGACACACCTTTTTTTTTTTATGTTCATGACCTTAATATTTATGAAATCAATAGTTTCAATACCTATTAATCTTTGTATTTGATTCTGGTATTACATGATATGTATCATTGCAAAATGTATAGTCTAGATATAAATATTAAAATTTGAGATAGATGAGATCACACTAGGCGGCACATCATGTTTTTGTTGTCGTTGTCGGTGACTAAAGGCGATTTAAGTATTCGATTTTATGAGTCTAGGTCATTTTTTTATTAGTATGCTATTGACATCTTCTTTTTTTATGTCATTTGCATGTACCTAGTTTATGACCCACAGTGTTGAAAATTCTAGACTCGTGGCACTCAATCAGAAAGTTAAAAAGACTGCAAGGACCATCCCAAAGTAAACAAAGATGAGATGACCATAGATCGACGTTCTATAATTAGGAGGATGGATTTGGAATGAAATCCACTAGCGGCCCGATAGCTGAACCTAGAACTTGTCTTTCCAATGAAGAAATTTCTTAAACCAAGATTACAACTTGACTATAGAATATCAGACATAGCGAATGACGCCACAACACTTGTGATATAGTGTTGGTAGCTAAATCTCTCCAAGAATTGGTAGCTAAATCTCTAGGATTAATAAAGAAAAAGACAACTTTATTGATAAAAATAATTAGGTAATAATGTCATACAACGAGGGTCTCTTATTTATAGAGACCAAATAATCCAATGCTTGGTCGAGTTCCTTAGAGCTCGGGTTGAACGGTCAATCCTTCGGTATGCTCATTTCTCCAATTAATTAGGGTTTAGGATTTAGGGTTTCAGGTCGAGCGCTCTACTACTCAGGTCAAACGCTTCAATTGGCTCTTGTGCAGTGGGTACTCTCGGGTCGAGCGGTATGTTGTTCAGGCTGAACGCTTCTCGCTCTCCTATTTTCTTGTCTCATTCGACCTCGTTCACTTGTAGACACGTCATATAAGCTTTCTTTGATGTCTTTTAATGATCTTCTGGTGAAAAAAAAGTTTGTCCTCCACCAATTGAGAAACCACGTTCTGCATCCTCTTAGCTTTAGTTCTGGTGATTGGTCATTGTGTTGTTGGTGTGTCAAGCAGAACCTCATCCTCATCAGAAGACCAATGGCTAACAAAAAAAAAATGTTATTCCATTGGAGAAGACATATGGGGCATATCTGCTCGTAAGCACGCCAAACTCCTATCATGTATTTGATGAGTGATCACTGATCATAGTCGGCTTGAGATTCAGCGATCATATATACAGATGGTGAACCATCTGGATTGTGAGTGCAACTGAATGAAGTTTTGATTCTCCATATTACGAGATTCAAGATGTTGTACAAATCATTAAAGCAAATCCTACAGGTGATGGCCGATGTTTTCATATTATTAGCCTTCTTGTTCTCCCTTATGGATAGAGTGAATAAGTGGTTGTGCACTTTGCGGGCGTATTCTATACACACCTGGAGCTTGCTTGTGAAAAGGTTCAAGATGAGATTATTTCCGCCTCATAAAGACATGAGATATGTTCTTTTGTAGATTTTTTTTGTTTGAGTTTAAAAATAAAGTTTAAATCTCAATATGGAAATGGATTTAAAATTGTTCCTTTAACAATTTCAAAGTTAGAGTCTTTATTTAGACTTTAAATTCATTTTTTTCCATAAAACTTAGAGCTAGGATCAAATTTTTGTAAAAAAATTACATAAATATACATGATTTATAAATTGGATTTAAAATTGTTCCTTTAACAATTTCAAAGTTAGAGTCTTTATTTAGACTTTAAATTCATTTTTTTCCATAAAACTTAGAGCTAGGATCAAATTTTTGTAAAAAAATTACATAAATATACATGTTATTTATAAATTATATTTATTCTTTATATTTATTAATTTCACATAAAATTACTATATTAATAATTATAATTATTTACAAGTAATACTTAAAATAATTTAATATATTTAAAAGAAACACAAAATAATCATATATAATGTTAAATAGAAAAAAAACAACCTATTCCCCCTCGAAAATACTACTTTAGTCCTATTCTCCCCTTGATTTTAACCCTTATCCGATTCCCCCTTCGATTTTTAGTTTTCATCCGATTCTCCCCTCAACTATAAAAAATCTGCTTAAAACCCGTTCCATTAATTATCTGTTAACCGATCCAATTTTGACCCAAATCTCACTCAATTTTGACCTGAATTTGACCCAATATTGACTCAAATTTTTACTTAATTTTAACCCAAATTTTAACAATAAATCAATTTAATTATTTAATTTAATCGATTTACTTGATTTAATTGATTCGAGTAAAATTGAGTACAAGTCTTTACTTGAAATCCATTAAATAGTCCAATTAACTCGATTGATCCGATTTTGATACAATTAATGAAATCGTATTCAATTATGATTCGAAATTAATTAAATCGATTAAGTAACTTGATTTTAATGAAATTATCTAAAAATTATGTGTGTAGTAAATTCACACGCCTAAAATCCGATGGAAAACGCCTAAAATCCGTTGGAAAAGGCGTCTCCCGACAGACGACAAGAGATCCGAGCCTGTTGGGAATCGCTTGTTGCAAATCGGGATCCACTGCAATTTGTAACGCAGTTGCAACGGATAATATCCGTTGCAAAAGTGTAGCAGGCGGGCCAATAGACGGCATCGTTGAAACATTGTAACGGATGCCCGTTGAAATATTTTGTAACGGATGCTCGTTTCGATTTTGCAACGGACGCCCGTTGCCATCCGGACGGGAAAAATGAGCGGAAATTTAAAATTTCCAACGGGCATCCGTTGGAAACTGGCGGGAAAGAGCAACGGACGTCCGTTGGAAGTTGGCGGGAAAGGGCAACGGACATCCGTCACCATTTAGTGGGAAAATATCGTCCAACGGATGCCCGTTAGAAATTGCAACGGACATCCGTTAGAAACTTGGTTAAAAAATAAAAAAATGAAAATATTAATAATATTTTTTAAAATGAAAATATTAATAATATTTTTAAAATAAAAAAGTTTATTTTAAAAAAGTTTAAAATAAAAAAGTTTTAATTAAAATATTAAAATTGTTTACAAAAACATTAAAACTAAAACTATATTTCATTCAGATTGGCTGGGCCGGTATCATCTCCGCGATCACCACCACCTCTAGACGGTGTTGCATCCGAATCGAGACTGCTTCTTGCCGCCGACGTTGATCCCCTCACTTGGTCGGAAAGCCACTCAATGACGCTCTGCAGCTGCTGTATTTGGGAGGTTTGTCGCGCCACGTGAGCTCGAGTTTTTCGAAGTTGTGATTCGAGATCCTCGATCCGCCGTTGTTGTATGAAACTCTCTAGGACTTTGGGAGGTATCATCGTGGCGTTCTCGATGATATCTTTTTGAAATACTGCGAGACCGTATAGACACCCCTTATACGGTTTCATAGACTACATCCTAAACAAAATTAGAGTTAGATTTTTACAAAATATTTTATTACCTCTAAAAAAATTTGTCATTTTGTAAAGGACTCAGCTCGTCGGGAGTCGAACCGCAAGTTTGTGATTGCTGTGTAATCTTCTCCATCACATCTCTCACGGTTCTCTCCGCTCGAGGTTCGACGAGTTCGAGTTCGTCGACCTCTTCCCCGACAACCAGCTTCTTCTTGGCGTGGGTTTCCAATACCAGCTCAAGAAGAATCGGTTCTCTTTCTATCCATTGCATATGTAATATAAAATAAACTTAGTTAGATAAATATTTAAAAAACAAAAATTTAAGTAAAAAATAAATTTTACCAATTCGTGTTTTCTCTTCGAGAATGATTTTGATTCCGAAGTATGGCGATGCGAACCATCTCCGGAAACCTTCTCGCCATACCGGCATTTTTGGCCTTCTCGCTCTTGGCCTTGAAGTCGTCCGACTCCCAATGCTGAATCATTTGATTGAAGACCTCGTACGTTGCCCATGTCGGTTTGCGATTTTTGGTGTAGTAGTTGCGCTTGGCGTTGTTATCATAAGGCACATCCGAATCTGTATGTCGTGCACCCATGCAATGTAGATATGTGTTTTATCATTTCTCTGTCATCTGTATACGCGCTAAAAAATAATTTATCATTTCTTTGTTTTATAACATATATATATATATAACTAATAATTTTACATGAAATGTAATTTCAAACTTACGATAAAAGTGTACCACCATCGCCGGCGCACGGCTTCTAGCGTAACTTGTCAGGAATAATATAATCGGTCCTCTAAGGACCCTTGGATGATGTCGTTTTGAGGTTTTTATTTGTGTTGAAAATGAAACTGTTCAACGTTCTATATATAGAAATTTTCAACGGGCATACGTTGGAAATTCCAACGGATGCCCGTTAGAAAATACGTCATCTCAACGGACGCAGTTAATTGACACAACGTTCTGTCTTTCCAACGGATACCAGCTGGAAATGCGTGTTCCCGAGGCAACGTATGGTGAAATGGCGGCTCGTCTCCCCTTGCAACGGGCATCCGATACAAGTTCCAACGGATGCCCGTTAGAATTTCTGCAGACCAGGGGAAACATCATTACACTTTGCAACGGGTATCCGTTGGTAACTTGTAACGGACGCCCGCTACAAATTTTCTAACGGGTATCCGTTGCTAATTTTAATGGATGCCTGTTAGAATTGTTTCGACCGTTATAGGTTCCAACGGATGCCCGTTGGAATATTTGTAACGAGCGTCCGTTAGAAATTTCCAACGGATGCCCATTAGAAATGTGGAAAACTTAGAATTTTTTCGCGGGAGCGATTTCGTGTTTCAACGGGCATCCGTTAATATTTCCAACAGATTCCCGTTGGTATTAGATAATTCTAATTTCTAATACATTAAACACCGTTTATATACATTGTTCGATTGTATTAACATTTCGATTGTTCGATTACACATCATCAACATTATTACACACCATGTACATTACACGTCATGTACATTTCACATCATCTATATTTATTACACATCATACACATTATTGTATTTACATGTCTTCTTCAGTAGATTCATCGATGGGCGAGTCTTCCTTCGATTGTTCATTGAATTCATTGTCGTTTTCATCTTCAGCATCTTCCGGTTCAACGTCTTCATAGTCGTGTATGAATTCTCCGTCTATATCGGTTCTTGCGAGAATTTCTTCGCGATCTGTATCAATTAAACAAATCGGTTGCGGATGATCGGGTTGCAACAGATCTTCTTTATCATCATAGCTTATGATCCCTCGTGGTTTGATCTTTACTACGACCCACCACTCCTCTCTTCGATGTTTCAATGTTGTTGGATATTGCACGTAACATACTTTATCTGCTTGATCTATTGTGATGAATGGATCATACTTACCATATTGTCGTGCCGGATTGACATCAATTCCTCCCCAACCGTTTTTCATATTCCACGTCCTACAGTTGGATCGAACCACTGACATTTAAAAAGCATCACCTTCAACCCAACGAGACCGAGATACTCCACTTGTATGATTTGGTGAAAAATGTCGTAGAAGTTATCACCCTCTATATCGCTATTAATGCAAAAGCCATAATTGTATGTGCTTCTATGTTTTCCGTGTTCGTATGTGTGGAACGTATAACCGCGAGTAAACAAGATTGGCCAACACATGAAATTTTGTGCAGGACCATTAGCCAAATCTTTTAACCACGTAAGAAGTCTTTCATCCGAACATTTCACATGTTCGTATAATAAAAACGAATGAATACTTTATAATAAATGAAATTAATTTTAATAGATGTGTACACGAGTACTTACGTAGGCTCTCAACCAAGAATGAATACTTCATCAAATATCTTGTATAATGAAAATACATTAAAATTGTATATATATATATATATAGATATATATTTAAAAGATTGAATAATATGTACCAGTACCTTTCGAACGGTAATACCTCTTGAAATTTAGTAGTATATATGTGTGGACATGATTATACTCCTCTTGTGTTAACCAATATTCCTCAGATTTACATCCTGTACGTCCAATAGGTGTAATCATCTCAAGGATTGTGTCAAACTGTGGATTATATTGATACAAATAGTTTGTGTGATCATCCGTTGCATGTCGTTCTTTCGTTTGATTATGCGACTCGAAATAAAATGTACTGAAATATGTGATTTCTTCCAGCAAGTATTGTTTGACAATAGATCCTTCGACCGCTGCTTTGTTTTTTGCTTTTTTCTTTAAATGAAATAAAAACCTTTCAAAAGGATACATCCATCTGAATTGAACTGGCCCACCGAGTATTGCCTTATCTGGTAAATGTATCGGCAAATTCTCCTTGACATCGAAGAATGAAGGCGGGAAAATTTTTTCCAATGCACATAATGCTTCAAAGATATTGTTTTTCATTAAATCTAAGTCATCCCTTTTCAAATTCCTTGAACATATATCTCTGAAAAATATGTTGATTCCGCATAGCACATCGTGAACATTCCGTGGTAAGAGTTTAGCAAATGTAATTGGAATGAGTCACTGCATGAAACGTGACAATCGTGACTTTTCAACCCGATCAGCCTCGAACCAACAATATCCACACAGCGAGCAATTTTTGATGCATATCCATCTGGAAACTTAACGTCCTCTTTTAACCACTTTAATAATGTCGTTTTAGCCGGACCAGACAATCTGAATACCGGGACAAGTGACCTTCCATCTCTTATTTTCAACTCAGATCGTCGGCATATGGACTTCAAATCTTTTCTTGATTGTATATTATCCTTAGTTTTACCCGCCACATTCAAAACAATATTGATGATGTTATCGAAGAAGTTCTTTTCGATATGCATAACATCTAAATTATGACGTAATATCAATGATTTCCAGCATCGTAGTTCCCAAAAGATACTACGTTTATACCAATCATGCCATTCACTTTGACCTTTTGGTATACGATGCCCACGAACTCCACCGCATTCTACCGATTCTTGTAAATCACCCATTGTGTTCAATCTTTCGTAAAGGATTTGTGTTCCGGTTTGCATGCACGGTGCCTCTTCTTTTTGTACCACGTTCTTCCGAAAATGTCTTTTATCTTTCCGGAAAGCATGCCCACGAGTAAGAAATCTTCTATGACAATCAAACCAACATGATTTCTTACCATGTACTAGTCGAAATGAATTTGTATCCTCTATACAATATGGACATGCCAATCTTACATGCGTGCTCCATCTAGATAACATTCCATAGGCAGGAAATATGCTAATTGTCCACAACAAGACCGCTTTCAATATGAAATTTTGCTTCGTACTGATGTCATAAGCAAGAATTTCTTCGTTCCACAATTGTCTTAATTAATGAATTAAGGGCTGCAAAATGACATCGAAACTTTTCTTAGGATGTTCTGGTCCTGGAATCAGCAACGTCAGAAACATTACCTCTCTTTTCAAACACATCTCGGGAGACAAATTATACGGAGACAAAATCACCGGCCACAGAGAATATGGACTTCCACATTGTCCATATAGACTAAAACCATTCGTGCATAGGCAAAGATGATCATTTCTCGTTTTATATGTGAACTCGGGAAATATTTCATTTAAATCTTTCCAAGCCTTACCTTCCTATTGATCTCGTTTTATTACTTATCCTAGCTATTCCTATCCGTAAATACTAAATAAAAAATTTAGTTCATATATAGATACAAATATAAAAAAATTGACTATAATGATCAAATTGGAAATAAAATATATAATTAATCTTATTTAAACACTTATTATATAAATATATAAAAAAATATGCAATATATTTATGATTGAAGGACTAAAATATCAAATAATTTAAAATAACTAATATTTTTAAAATTTTAATTTACACTCAAGATTGTTTCTAATCCAAATGAGTTGGATAATATTATAAAGACATTACAATCTATAAAAAACAGAATTCACTAAATATATACTTTTTTGTGAATTTTGTTTTAGTGTATAATCTAACAATTTGTTTCATTATTGAATTTACAATATTCATAGAATCATCGACGAAACTAAATTTAAATGACTGTATGAAGATCAATGTGAAGATTTGGTGTTTTGTTTTATTTATATTATACTTCTTTACATCTTTGTGCGATTTGAATTTTAGTTTTAGATTGTATTTGATGATTATTGGTATTTTTATTTAAATTTTTTTTATATATTTTTACGTTAAAAAATTTAGGTTCAGATATAGATATCAATATATGCAACAAATATTCATATTTACAAATATCTGAATTCATAAATACAAATAATAAATTTAGATATTCGCCAAATACAAATACAAATAGTCGGTATTCGTAAATATTCGTCAACTCTTAAATACGTTTTGAGGTCAAAACGTTTCAATCCATCTAAATAAACCAACCTTACGCGTACCGACCCATGATCTATGAAGAAGCATTTCTAAAAGGAATTATCATTATTAACTCCTCGCTTATAAGGATATTATACATTGATACTTACATTGGAATATGAATAAATAAAATTGACTTTGTGTCGGTCAAACAGAAAACCCAAAACACAAAGATATTGGATCTTCAGAAATCATACATATATATATTATATATATTAAATATATATATATATATATTAAAACCTTAATTTAAGAATAGACACTGTGAAGGAACTGGAAAAGACTTCGTTGAACTCCACTAAACCTCGGCCTAAAACATAGTTGCTCGTCACGTCTTTCACCAAACGCGTTTCCTCACGCGCTGAGTTTAATCCCACTCGCCTTCTCCATTATACATATATATATATATATATAACCACAATGTCTATGTCCCTCTCAAGTTGAAAACTTTCTGACATGGGGAATCCGAACAAGCAGAAGCATGAAGAGACTAAGGAGGACGAGGAGAGTCAAAAGTCAACGGTGCCGGAGACAACGACCAACGGTGGTACGAGTGGCGGTGGCGGTGGCGGTGGCGGTGGCGGTGGAGGAGTAGTGATAACATTTACAATGGGATGGGCAAAAGCACCTCTTCTTCTCAGAGCATTGGCTCTCCTCTTTTCCTTCATTTCCTTTGTCGTCATGGCATCTAATGACCAAGGCCAGGCTCAAGCCTTCACCGACAGTGAAGATTACGAGTACGTCAATTATATTTATACTGTCATAAGTATATATATATGTATGTATGTATGTATGTATATATTGAGAAATGGGTTTTTCAGATACTTATTATCGATCGGGGTAATAGCGACGGTGTATACAGCAGCACAGACCATTAGACACCTCTCGACCAGCCAATCATTGCATCCCTGGTACTCTGCTCTCTTCGACTTTGTCGGCGACCAGGTACATATATATTTATAGTTAAAAACGTTAAAGGATATGAAGAGGATTTGAACATTTTAGAAAGGTTTTTCAGATTGCATACTTGATTGATTGCTCGAGTACTTAGGTTGATTTTTCTTATACAATTCTTAAGCACAAAAGACAAAACATTCAAAAGGCTAAAAGATTCCCTGACAGTGGCGTTATACCGGCCTCTGACATCTGACAATTTGTCAGAAAGATGCCCTGTCCTTTTGCGTGTGAGTCTGTGCGGATTCTGTTGCAAGTGTCCTCTGGTTCTGCAACCCGTTGCTGTGGCGTCCCGGGACTTCGGTGTTGAGGTGACCCGAGACAAAGTGCCTCGGCGTCCCGAGACTGTAATGACTCGAGACTGCAGTGCTGAGAGGTCTCGGGCCGCGTTGCTTGTGACTCGAGACAGGGAGCCTTGGCGTCTCGAGGCCACGGTGTTCCAAGATTGTAGTGGTGAGACGTCTCGGGTCGTTCTGTTTGTGGTAACGACTCGAGACAAGATGCACTGGCGTCTCGGGTTTGCAGCGACCCGAAGGCATGATGTTGCGACGACTCGGGTCGCGATGTCTGCGACGACGTCCCGAGACAAGCAGTCATGGCGTCTCGGGTTTTTGGTGACTCGGAGTCTTGATATTGCGGCGACTCGAGTTGCGCTGTTTGCTGTGACGACTCGGGTCGCGTAGCCTTCGTATCTTGAGATTGAATTAGCCCGGGCCGCAGTCTTCTGACGTCTCGATCACACCGGGACGCAAGATCATGATGTTGTGGTGTCTCGGGTCGCAGTACCATGGCGTCTTGATTTTCTGCATTTTGCGACCGCGGCCTGGGGTCGTGTGAAGGTCGCGTCCTGCATTCTTGACGTGTATTGTTAACATATCTCTCTGTATTTCTCTTTTCATTTTAAAAAAATTAATATTTTATTTATTTATTGGTTCAGAGCCCATCGCTCCGTATTGTCCGCAAGCGAACTATTGAAACGCGGCGTATGAGCTGTCAGACGGTAGGAATCTTCTGCACCTACATACACCATAAATCTCCTTACTGACCGCCAGATTTACATTTTAACTAAAGGATCGAATAATTAGACGGTTGAGATTGATGATCAGATCTGTATATATAGCGTACGGTAGATTTAATGCATAGAATACTGGTCTATAGCTTTCACGTGGTGTTGTTGCATACTGAATCGAACGAAAGAAGACGACAGGAAAAAAAAGTTGTAGAGCTTTTGTCTGAAACAATATTTTATAATTATTCACAAGAAAACAATAATACATATTTAATATATAGAGATATATATATATGGTTCCATAATATTTGACCAAATGAACGGGAATATTACAAGTGGGCTCCGAAATCTTCGGTAAGCGAGTTACTAATAAAATTTGTAATTTTTAAGGTTCACATATTGAGCATATAATATATATATATATATATTCATTTACGAAATAAAAAATGATACATAAAAATTTGTATATCGAAAATGAAAATTTGACCGTTTAATTTATTTGCATATAAATGCGACCGCATAATTATTGTGAAGGTAAGCAACGTGTTTCTTCATTATTTAACAAGTTATTGAAACTTCGTGTGGAATCTTATTTTAATATAATATTATTATTATTTTCACTCTTCTCGGGTTGCGGTGCATATATTTATGATTTATGACAGGCGATCTTACCATAAATACTGCTCTTTACATTCACAGTAATACTAATATACTTGTAACTTTATTCTTAATGTAAAAATACTCGAGTTTTTTTCTCTTTTAAGCTAAAATACTTTCAAATTAAATGTTGTGATATTTGTAAATTTCTGTTACATATTCTATCTGAAAATATTTTAAATTTTCGTATTTTCAAACAAATAAATATAAATATTTTTGGGCGTAAAGGAAGTTTATGATGCATCATTGATTATAATATAAATATAATTCATGTTATAGTAGATAGTCATTATACTTTTGACTACTGTATGAATTGAATTACCTTTAATATTATTTTCTAAATATAATTTCATAATATTTTTAAATAGGTATAAAATAATACTATTTTAAAATATAAATAACATTTTTGTCAGTAATTTTTGTAGTTAGTTAGTTTGTTAGTTAATTAGGTTGTTAATTAGAGTTAGTTAGTTAGTTAAATTTGTAGTTAGTTAGTTTGTTAGTTAATTAGGTTGTTAATTAGAGTTAGTTAGTTAGTTAAATTTGTAGTTAGTTAGTTTGTTAGTTAATTAGGTTGTTATTTTAAATCGGTATAAAATAATACTATTTTAAAATATAAATAACATTTTTGTAGTAATTTTTGTAGTTAGTTAGTTTGTTAGTTAATTAGGTTGTTAATTAGAGTTAGTATATATCGTAAAGGATAATGTATCTTTTGTTTTTATAAAACTAGAAGATACCCGCGCGTTACGCGGTTTTTTCATAATTAAATTGTATGTTTTTTAAATGTTATTCACAATTCATAATTCAATTTTCATGTTTGATATACCAAAAAACCGGATACCCACGTCGGACGAATTCGACTTCAACTCTTAAAACTCATGAGTTCATATACCTAAAAATCCTAAATACCCAACACGTGTTCGACCCTAACTTAAATATTGAATTGATAAAAAGGCGTTATTGCGAATTTTTTTTAAATAAGGCAAAGTGAGCTTGCGGCCAAGTGCATAGGCAAGTGGTGGAGGGGCAGCGTTCCTAGTCTGTCGGTGCTTGTGCTGAGTATTCCCTGAGAATTGATAGCTATCCGGGAACCCTGCGTTTTTTTTTTAACACCAAGCAAGAAAACAACAATGTTCATCAGTAAAATTATTCATACGAATCACCATGTGGTACAAACATGCTACCAAACAAATCCAAAGTACTT
>CM071861.1:501224-538221 GCA_036759665.1 Gynandropsis gynandra | reverse complement strand
GTCCCTCGGCGTCCCGAGACTTTAATGACTCGAGACTGCAGTGCTGAGATGTCTCGGGCCGCGTTGCTTGTGACTCGAGACAGGGAGCCTTGCCGTCTCGAGGCCACGGTGTTCCAAGATTGTAGTGGTGAGACGTCTCGGGTCGTTCTGTTTGTGGTAACGACTCGAGACAAGATGCACTAGCGTCTCGGGTTTGCAGCGACCCGAAGGCATGATGTTGCGACGACTCGGGTCACTTGACATTGCGACGGCTCGAGTCGCGCTGTTTGCTGTGACGACTCGGGTCGCGTAGCCTTCGTGTCTTGAGATTGAATTAGCCCGGGCCGCAGTCTTCTGACGTCTGGATCACACCGGGACACAAGATCATGATGTTGTGGCGTCTCGGGTCGCAGTACCATGGCGTCTTGATTTTCTGCATTTTGCGACCGCGGCCTGGGGTCGTGTGAAGGTCGCGTCCTGCATTCTTGACGTGTATTGTTAACAATAGTCATATATATATATGGAGGAAATGATTATATATATATATATTAGTAATGCCTATAGGTACATATATCTATAGCCATAATTGGAGTAGTTAACGATATTGGTGTTTGCACTAGGAGTATAAATTTAGTGATCCTTCCATGTCTTTCTAAATTGGATCTCGAACGAATATATAAAATTAATTTCTTTGATTCGTTTTTAGTTTTTATATCGATTGAACAAATTAAAGAGTAGATAGATAAAGCGTTTGACGAAGTTTTTAAAATTTTAAAGGATTTTATATTTAATTCAATGGTTTTTCAAATATATTTGATTACAGATTCAAATTCAGTCTAAGATTTTATTAATTTTAAACTTAAATTTCAAGCTCTAAATGCCTACACATCCACAGTCTAAAATTATTTTTTCAATAATTTTAGGTTTCTGAATGACTCTACAAAACACTCAACCACAAATCTCTAAACACATCGTCTAAGATTAGTATAAAAAACACTTACAAATTAAAATGAATCATTCTAATTTCTCGATATAACACTTCTCTGTTGAATATTTTTGTTCAATCTTTATCGATAAAGAAGTTACCGACAACCTTCTTTATATAGGAGTGTGTTTGTTGAAACATATACTTCATATTTTTAGTTTACTTGATATTTTCAATGATATCTTCTAATTTATTAATATTAAATTGATCAATTTTAAACTATTCATATACAAGATTTATCAAAAACTTAAAGATCAATATTAAAATACCTTGTAATTCTTGTAATTCTTCTTGTATTTCTTGTTTTAGTTTAGGATTAGTTAGGATTAGTTAGTAATTTTAGTTTAGGATTAGTTAGGACCAGTTAGAAATTTTTACTATAAATATAACATGTAAAATAGGATATTGTATTCAATTTTTTCAGATCAATAAAGAATACAAACTTTTTTTTTCTACTTTCTGCCGAAATGATATCAGAGCTAGGCTAAATAAACCCTAAATTTCCTATAAATTCTTTATATTTTTTTTATCTTTAAATGAAAATCATGATATGAATAATAATCTAACAATATATGTATAGGTGATGGCATACTTGTTGATATCATCGGTGTCGAGTGCTATTCCGGTAACGAACGCAGTGAGAAAAGTGAAAGTGGAGACGAAATTCGATGACTATGGAACAACTTCCATCACTATGGCCTTCTTCGCCTTTCTCTCTTTGGCTCTCTCCTCTCTCTTCTCTGGTTTCAACCTCTCCACTCACTCCTCCTCCTCTCCTTCTCCTCTTCCATAATTTTGACTTTATTATTACCCAATCTCTCATTGTCTCTTCCATATTATTATCCATTTGGTTTTAGATTTTATCATGTCTTATGTCATTTATCTAGCCAATAGGCTATTGCTTTTAGTGTAATTTTTTTTTAATAAACTATTATAAAATGATAATTGCATTTAAGTTCATTTGGTTTAGTTGGTTGTACACAATATTTTGATTTATTCGTGATTCAAATAAAACGGGTAACTTCAAAAATACTTTTGAAATGTTATTAGGGTTTAATCTTACATTTTTTTAAAAAATTTTAACTTAAATTTTACCCTTATAATATTGAAATTTTTAAATTATACATGTGCCCCGTGCAATCCATACGATCTAAACGACCCATATGATCCAAACGATCCATGCGACCATTTTTACCAATGCGACCCATACGACCGTTCTTACCCATATGATCCTTGCGACCCATGAGACGTTTTAAATCGTTCGAAAATCGCTGGAAATCGTTAGAAAATCAATCGCCTCTCGCTCATTCCTTTCGATTTTGAAATCTGTTTAGTTTCACTAATAAAAATGTCAAACCGTATGTGTTTTCACTAACAAAATAAATTGACATATTTGTCTTTTCTCCAATTCTTTTCATTAGGTGTATGAGGTGTATGAGTATGTAAAGTTCTAGAGCCCTACTGTAACACCCTGGGTCCTAGGGTGGACCGCGTCCGGAGGGACGAACGTTGTGATGGGCGTACCTTGCGTCACAACGAATGAACACGTACGCCGGGGCGTATGACAAGGGGACCGAGGGGGTACCGTGGGGGCGGTACGGCCCGAGACCGTGGCCATCGTGTTGGCCCGGACCGATACTTGATGCTGGGCCCGACGGACAGAAGTTGCGGAGCTGGACGATCGGGTGGTGAGCTGGACGGACGACGGGTGAGCTGGACGGGTGAATGCTGAGCTGGACTGACGGTTACGAACCTTAACAAGAGTGGCGAACGTGGGATAACGGCCGAGTAACTGCTGGGATTCTGTAACGGCCGAGTCAAACGGACCATGAATGCTGGATTACGTAACGGTCGAATAATTGGCCATAACTACGGGAGTAAATGACCCTTGTAACCGCCCAGGCAGTGGGGGCTTGTCCCTGCCCTATAAATAGTCCACATGCGGACAGAATGAACACATTGTAATATTCACCGAAAGTAATAAAAGTCCGAGCATTTCCACAGAAAGCGGGTTGTGTGTGTTTATCTCGTAAAGGCTGAGTGAGTGAGTGACTTGCTGCCGGTCACGGTCCATAGAAGTTTCTAGTGCCGTGACACCTACCAAGGTATTCTTGATATTCTCCCAAATAAAACATCAACCGATAAGATTTTAAAGTTATTAAATGATTGATATATTTATAAAATCAAATAAAATATATAAATTTATTATTTCATCTTAAATTATTTTATATATATTAATTTTTTATGTAATTAAATTTATTACCTGGATTTTAAAATTTATTTGAAATTTCTTCTAATAACCCAATTATATAAAATCTGATCAACTGTTAACCTTTTTTTTCTACAAATTGATTAGTTTAAATTAGTGTTTTAAAAGTCGGTCTAGACGGCCGACTAGTCGGTGCCTAGGCGCTCGACGGTGTCCGACCGCCCGACTAATAAAAAATCGGTCATATTTTTTAAATATCAAAACGACGTCATTTTGACTATATTTTAAAAAAATTGAACCAAAACGACGTCGTTTTGGTCGTTTTAGTTTTTTAATAAACCAAAATGACGCCGTTTCGATTGTTTCTCTCTTTGCTATACGATTCTTCCAGTTTTGAGTGTCGTTGGTCATCTTTATTGGTCATTTATATAGTTTTAAACGTCGTTCGTTGTTGGTTCGTAGCCATCTTCGTCTTCGTTTTCGTTCGTCTATTTGTCATTTTCGTCTTCATTCGTCCGTATGTCATCTTTATTTATTCATGTTCGTATATCTCAACAATACCACAAAGTCGTGGCTTAGAATCAGTGAATCAAAGGTAAGATCATTTTGGTACCGACATCAAAATCCTCAAATACACTGCGAATAATAGATATTTAGTTCTTTATTAATATTTTGTTATGTTTATGATATGGTTAATGAATTCATATGACTTTATATTTTATTTAATATTTTTGTTATTTATTATATTATATTTTAGGGGTAAACCTAAAAAAACACCCTCACAAATATATTTTGATAAAAAAAAAACCTTGTACTTCCAGCTCCGTATTTTAACCCTTGTACAATATTTTTTAAACAAAATAAACATTTAACATTGAAAATGTATAAACGCCGTTAACCTAATCCAGGTGGGTTTCTGGCATTCTCTTCTTCCTACCACACCACTGCCTACCACACCACCCATCATCACCCCATTGTTTTTGGGTGCAACAAATCCTTCCAAGCTTCTTCTTGACTGCCGCAATTGGCTACATTGAGAGAGAATGGAGAATAAGCTCTGGTCTGAGGTGTTTCCCTTGTGAATCATCTGCTCTGCCTCACTAACGCCTCTCACAAGCCTTTCATCTCTCTTCACCCCTGATCGGTTGTCTTTGCTTGTGCAACCCGCACCGTTTGTGTTTGCCCAAAGGCTCCTACCTTTCCGGTTCTGACTTAACAGAGGGCCTGAAGTCAACTGGGGCACTACAGTGACTCCCATTTGCGTTGAACTCGTCTCCCAATGGTAAGCTCCATGGTAAACAGCCATGTAATATATGTATCTTCAAAACTTCTACTTTGAACCTACAAACTCAGGAGAATGGCCATCTACTTCTTTTGGTCAAGTTCAAAAGATGTTGCGGATGTGATTAGACATCAACATAGCAATCTCAAGTTCAAATGCTTTGTTTGTTTCAGTGTCCAAGGAAGAAGATACTTCTGGCAGTAGCATAGTTTGGTTTCTATGATCGGATCAAGGTCAGCATGATCTCCTGGAGTCCATACATTTTGGTTGTTGTTGGAATGATCCTACGATATAACTCTTGATTCTCGTTTCTCCTGGTCTGTAAATCGTGAAAGGTCAAGCGTTAGGAAAGATGCCCCATTAAGAGACAAAAATAGCCAAGATTTTCTTAGCATTATCCAGTTGTAATCCTAAACGTAGTGAAGCTGCTTTGTTTTGATAAAATTCCAAAACCATGACAGTACAACAACAATATCAATACACTTGATGAACAAAAAATGGAGAGCAACAGATTGTGTCCTATAGTATTGTCAGAGATGGGCAACTAGGATGTCTTCTTTTTGGTTAACCATGTCAGGTACTTCGCCTTCTCTTGCTTATATCTTTTCCATTCTCGTAGAGCCACGAGGATGACATGCATTGACACGGGCAAAAAGAATGGATGTTCAACAAAGTAGAGAACCATGAATCTATAAGAAGCTGAAATGGTAAATGTAATAGAGATTGCCAGGGAAAGGTGTATACGTTTGAGGGAAAACTTCACCTGCTCATTCAATCAGATTGATACTCAGAAGAGATAGGTTTCAGCAGATAGTTGTATACATTTGAGAGAGCACTAGACACTCACTTGTTCTCCTATTTCGTCTTTGATGATCATTCTGGGAAGTGATTGAACCTGCAAGCACGACAAGACCACACATATAAGAGGAAAAAAAAGAAGGAAGTGCCACTTTTCGTACGTGCATGTGTTTAGTTACAGACCAATCTAGAAAGTGAACCAAGAGTGTTTGCACACGATTGAAGATTGAAACATGTATGTTGCCGTGACAAGACATCCAATTCCCTGCACAAGACATACACCAAGAGACACATTTGATAGTTATTCGTTCATAGTGAAACAATAAGTGCATCAGGAATTGCTTTCGAAGGGATATTTATGGATCATCATATTCTTACCATTCTGTGAAGCCTTTTTCACTAGGTAAAATCTCGAAAGTGCTCGACCCACTAGTATAAATGGCTTCAGAAGTAAAGCCAAACAGTTGCCGGAACTGCCCCAAGAAAACTTCAAATATTTTCTCAAGATCCTGGTCGATTCAAGTAAAAATATCATTTTGTATTGTAACTTGAAGCAACACATACATTATTATTTAGACAAAAGGAAACCCACCTGAGAAGAGATAGTATTCCTGGTTTAACTTCCAGATAACTGTTCACAGTTTATAGGACTCCAAACAATTACTCAGCCCCACATCTATATTAATTAACATCTGTTTGTTTTTTTCTGTTAAATGTCTTTTTTATTTAAAAATATAGTTTAGGGTTTTTTTATGAGTTAAAAGTGTAAGGTTTTTTTTATTAAAAATTATTTTTGAAATTTTTTTGAGTTTATCCCTATATTTTATAATTTTAAAATTAAAATATATTATAAATATTAAAAAACAAAAAACGTCTAATAATCGACTAATCACCGATTAATTCGACTAATCGTTAGACGCTGACGGACCACCCGACTAGCGTCTAACGACTTTTACGACACTTTGAATATATCAGAATCCAACCGTAAAAGCCAAACATTCTATATGTTAGGCTCCTCCTCTACTTGTTTCCGGCGGATAAGTGACCAATAAATGAGCACCACGTGTAATCATTATATTATTACCCCACGCGCCGAATACGTGTCGCATAAACAACTGTTAAACACGTAATTAAAACGCTAATTACTCCCGCCACCACGCTGCTTTTTTTCCTACCTCCCTTCTTCTTTACATATATGAAACCCAAGGCTTAGCTTAGCGTTTTCTCTTCTTCTACGTTTACTCACACCAAAAGAAAGAAAAAAGGTCCCGGCATGACGAACCCCGACAAGCAAAATCCGGTTGACGTTGCCGACGTGGAGACGGCGGCGGAGCCGGCGGTGTCGGGTACGACGTTTTCGGCAATCACTCGGAGATGGAAGAGAGATGATCTGATAAAGAAAGGATCTGTGCGTCTAAGAGGATTGGCTCTCTTATTCTCTCTCCTCGCCTTCATCATCATGGCCAGTAACAAACACGGTCCAGGCAAAAACTTCGACGAGTACGAAGAGTACAGGTGCGATTCCAGATGTCCGATCCTTTTTTTTCGTATTCCCTAGGGTTTTTTTATTTGATTTTAATTTATGGGGAAGGAACATTTCGTGTCTGGGATTGAATTCGGATCTCAATTTACTGGGAATATCCGTTGAGAATCGAAATTTTGGATAAAATTTTAAATCAATTTCTGCAGATATTTATTGGCGATTGCGATTCTCTCGACGCTATACACAGCCGGACAAACATTTCTTCACTTATCGAAAAGAGAGTTTTTGGATCGCCGAACCTCTATTTTGGTTGATTTTTCCGGCGACCAGGTACGCTGAATAATTAATTAGTGTATTTTCTTTGGGTGTGAAAAGACGAAAAAGAATTTTCCAGATAGAATAAGGTTGGCATTTTAGCTAAGAAATCCATGGAATATCAATGACAATTTCTGCAGAGCTTCAAGAAAAGAATAATAAAAAAATTCTCATAATCGAATAATGAATCTGAGGAGAATTCATATCTATGAACAGGTTTTCTGTGTATGCAAATATTTGGATACAGTATTAAATCTAGATTCCCATATGTATCACTGTTGAATGAACATATACAGATGTTGAATATGCAGTGACTGCATCAAAGGGTATTTGCTACTCATATGACTTGAACTTGATCTCGAATTGCAGATTGTGGCGTACCTGTTAATGTCATCAGCTTCTGCTTCGATTCCGCTTACCAACAGATTCAGGGAAGGTCAAGATAACATCTTCTCGGATTCCTCTGTGGCGGCTATCAGTATGGCTATCCTTGCTTTCATCTCATTAGCTCTATCGGCTCTCATCTCTGGTTTCAAACTCTCAACTCACTCTTCCATCTAAATTTGATTATACATTCATAATTCTGTTGGCCTCTCTCATTCAGGTGCTTCTTTATACATGTAAATGTCAATTCTTTATGTGCCCATATAGCTTATCTCTTCTCCTGACATTGGGGGCTTGTCTTCCTATTACTTTTGGATAAGTGCTGATGCTGTTATACATTCGTTGTGTGTTGGGTTTGACTAAAAAGTGATTCATTTGTGTAATATAATGAAGTTACCAGAAAATAAAAATAAAAATGAAGCATGATAGTTTTATTATGTTTTTAGTCTATGGTTACATGGTACAAACACTAAAACAAACAAATGAAAAAATTGCTCTATGACTAGTCTTACATTTTGCAGGATCATTGGTTTCCCATTTGCAGAAAAATATACAATAAAATACAATGTAGATTACCTTATCATCATGATAAGAATGAATCAAAAAACGTGTCATCGTTTGGTTCTTCCTTTGCTCTTGAGAATCCACCATGGAAGTTCTCTTGTGCTTGAGCAGCATTATTATTGTTCATAGAGTAGCCGAAAGACTCGGGGTTAGGATTTTGCAGCATCTGAAGTGTATATGGTGCTTGAGAATTAGTGTAATTGGAATGTCCAGCAACGGCCGCTGGCCTAATCGGGACAGGTACCACGCTGTTGGAATCGGTCAGCGTTCTGTTGGTGGCATAGCCGCTACCACGGGCCGCAGGGACATCATGGTTGTGTTTCCCTTCGTAAGTTGTGATCACTGCTCTCATATCATGTGATGCTCTCTCCACATGTTTCCTCACTGGGCATCCTATGGTGGTGCACTTGTAGTAGCTCCTGAAGATTTCATCATTAGCCATGATCAGATGGGTTAGTCGCAAACGTACTGATTGGCGTTTTGCGTCCAACCGCTAAAGATTGATTCTTGAAAAATGGTAAGAAATGTGGTTTACCTTGGGTTTGGATTCCCCTTAACGACCTTTTGTCCGTATTTTCTCCATCTGTAGCCGTCGTCGAGGATGTCTATGTCACTTGTTGTCTGCACGACAATTCTTGGCTCTCTCACCGTCCTGCTCCCGGTGGTGCCGCCGCCGATTACACCATCTGTTTCAGCCTCTCGTTTCCTGAAAAGGTAAAAAAAAAAAGTCATCAGCTTTGGAATTTTGTTCAAAATCAGGACAGATGGAACTTGAACTGCATTCTCACCATCTTTTTCCTTCAGGTTCGGCGCCGCAATCTTCGTCTCGGCTCAACACCGGCGAGCTTTGATCGAAGTCTTCATCTCCGACGGAGCCAGAAGTGTTGTCCTCTTGCATCCCAAAGGAATCCGTCTGATGAAAGCTGTTGGCATTAGGCTGATCAGCCGCATCAAAGTTGTTACCGAAGGTGGCCGCTGGATGATGAAATGCGGCGGAGGATGATCGGCGGGTGGACTGAGGCTTGGGATGGTTATGGCTTCCTTTATAAACGATCTCAGTGATATGACCATCCAAAGACCTCTCCACTTTCTTCTTCGTGGGGCAATTCGGAAAGGTACACTTGTAATAACTCCGAGGATTCTCACTTCCTTTCACCTGTTTCTGTCCATATTTTCTCCAGTTGTAGCCGTCCTCGGCTTTTCTCTGGTCCCTTGAACTGTACGACCCAAGTGGTTGAGCTTTGTTGGGAAGCGTCTGAGGTACACGCTCCGATCTTTGGGTATTCCATAGATCTTGCTGGTTCGTCCTCTGTTGCTCCTGGAGAGAGAAACCCACAATTCAAATGCTTCATAAAACTAAACTAAGCATTGAGATCAAATTTTTTTTTTTTTTTTGAGAAACGGAGAGGCAGAAGTACCTGTGAGACAAAGTTGGAGATGGGGAAGAGAGAAGAAGAAGAAGAAGATGAAGAAGTGGTCACAGTTACAGCAGCAGCAGCAGCAGAAGCTACAGATTGTGTCTGAAAGGAGAAGTCAATGAAGCTCTTGTTGTTCATCTCTTCCTCTTTTCTCCCTTTACTTTGTTGTTCATTTGTGATCAGAGCTCCTGTTGTCGGAGAAGCAAGAATCTGCAACAACAACAAAAACCCATTTAGAACAATGATCAAAAGATTAAACCCTCTCTTTGAAAAGGAAGCTTACGTGATTGGAAGAGGAAACAAAGGCAGGGGAGTCAAGGAAAACAGAGGGACTGAAATTGGTAGGAGAGACAAGAGATGGAGAGATAGCCAAAGAAGAAGGAGCAAAAGATTTGAACTTTGGGATCTCAAGATCTTCTAATGTTTGTTGCTGTTGTGATGACGACCAGTTAACAGAAACACCCATTTCCTGTCTGCTTTTACTATTTTCCATAGAAAGAATAGAAGAAGCAGCCATGAGGGAATTGGGTTTTGCTTAAATGGAGACAACTTCTGAGATTTATAGATTGAAGAAGAAGAAGAAGAAAAAGAAGAAAGGTGTGTGACGGCTTCCTTTGTTACCGTATATATTATAAATAATAATAATAATTATATAATTATAATAATTATTATAATAAAAAAAAGGATATATTCATGTGTTTCTGAGAAGGTGGGATGTTTGACCGTGGAACACAAGGAAAGGGAAGAAGAAGAAGAAGAAGACTTTGATGGTCAGATCTTGTGGCCTTGACTTTTGACTTCTCTTACATCTGAGGCGGCTTTTGGCTTTTGGCTTCTCTAACTAAACTAAACTCCTTTTTTTTTTCTAATAAATATGCCTAACTCCATTATTACAATTTTTTAATCTTGATTATGTACCATATTTTTATCTTTCTATTTTGAAATCTATGGAACAATCTATAATTTTATAAATTTATAGTAAATTATAAATATATTTAGTGTAGAAAATAAATGTATCACAAAAAAATGGGGTTTTTTTTATATTAAAAATAAGATTAAATATTATGTCTCACGATTACTGACACGATATTACAAAAATAATAGTAAAACATTGAAAAGAATACAGATTAGATAAAAGGGTTATTGGGGAACATATTATATGTTATATATATATATATATATACACGAAGTTAAACTAAAAAATAAGATGAGAAATAGAAAGCCCTGCGAGCTGCGCCGAGCCGAGAAAGGAAGGAGCCGAGATGGCTTGCTTAATCATCGGAGCAATCTATGACTTTTCTTTAGGTTGACCCGTTGAATACTGAATTTCCCTAAATACCCTGGGATTATCCATATAGTTCCAAGGTTGCAGAAGTTTAAGTACAAAAGATTTGTATTTTTGCCGTAAATTCTGTTATAAACGGAATTGGTTCACTAATCAGTTAACTCGTTTTAAGTTTTTTTATTTTTATTTTGGTATATATTAATTAGTTACACTAGTTAAGAAATAATCGAGGAAGGGTTTTTTTCATCTGTTATATAAGAAAAAGAGTTGGAAATGACAGAGGAAGGTTAAATTTTTTTTTTTGGTATCATTAGAGAAGGAAAAAGTTAGAATGATCTTAGTTCTCTTGTAATCGATCGTTTTTCTAATAAAAATCTTTGAATATTTCTTGGGACGTAATAATGATCTAATCGAATTCGTAAATCTTTGTGTCATTTCATTTCTTCCTTCTTGTTGAAATATGAAAATCATTCTTGAATGCATTGTTGATACATCCAAGAAGTATCAACGTGAAACGAAGATCAAAATCTCAACAAGTGGTAAAGAGCTTGTTGTTGTTGTCGAAATTCTTGAGAATGGTGTGAACAATACGAGTGTTTGAACAATAAGCTAGTTCTCTATATTTTGAAGTCTGATTCTTGAGAAGAATCATGAATTGCAGAGAGTGAATTAAAGATTGACAATCACATATTCTTTCCAATAATCTAAGAAACATAAGAAAAATATATCGTAAAAATGATTTGAAATGACCAGTGGAAAGTTAGAAGTTGGAGAAATTTAAAATGTGATTTTACCTTGTGGATACTCAAGGTTTCGTTAGGTTGGAGGTGATGAGACTTCATAAAATTCTTGAATAAGATTCAGAAGAAGCTTCAATAAAAGATGAAATTTTCGATGACAGATCCACGGAAGGTATGAAAGATCCACGTCATTTTAATAAAAGTCTTAGAGTCAAGAATCTCTTGATTCTTTGTTTGTTAGACCCAATACATCGGAAGGTTGCACATGAGAAATCGACTGCTAGCATGTGGAAAGTCTTAGAAATGATGTTCTCGTCAAAGTCTTTGCCAAATAGGTTATACTTGAAGCATAGATTTTATAGTTACAAGATGCAAGAACATAGATCCATATATTTCTGAAACTTATTTTAGATCTTAACAACCTTGAGATAACCATTTCAGATGAAAACCAAGCAGTTGTCTTGATGAATTCACTTTCAAGTGGATACGAACAATTGAGACATACACTGAAGTATGGTAGAGAAAACCATAACTTTAGAAGAAGTTACCTCTGTAGCTTTCTCTAGAGAATTGGAGATCAATGATCAAAAGAAGGTATTCGACACAACAGGTGAAGATCTCAACATCTGTGGAAGGTCTAGAAAACAAGAATCAAAAGGATCTAAAGGTAAAAACAAATTAAGATCAAAGTCTCGTGGGAAAGGGACTTGTTGAAAATGTAGAAGAGAAGGGCACTTCACGAAAGATTATCCTCCCAAGAAGAAACATGGATCAAGTAACAAAAGGGATGTAGTAACTAAAACACACGCAGTTGTGGAAGCTGAGGTTTTGACACTGCCTGGCCATGATCAACGAGAGTAATGGATCATGGAATCTGGATGTACATTTTATATGACATCTAGGCGAGATTGGTTTGAAACATTCACTGATCTTCAAGAGGGTAAAGTCTTACTTGGAAACAACATGTATGTGACATCAAAGGAATTGGTACAATTAGGATAAAGACTCATGATGGATTTGAGAAAGTTATTATTCAAGTGAGATATATCCCTAAACTCAAAAGAAACTTGATATCATTAGGAGTTTTTGATAAGTTAGAATTTTGGTATGATTGCAAGGTTGAGTTTTGAAAATTTTAAAGGGTCAGATAATGAAACTCAAAGGAGTTTTGAAAGATGGATTTTGCATTATCGAGGGATGCACTGTAAAAGCAACTGCAAATGTTGTTAATCAGAAAGAAAATGAGACCACGCCGTGACATAGACGACTGGGACATATGAGTATAAAAGGGCTGGAAATCTTGTCCAAAAAAGGACTGATAAACAAGGAAGAGATGAAAACTCCAGAGTTCTGTGAAAATTGTGTGTAAGGTAAAGTATATGCTCAGTTTCAACAAAAATAAGCAGAACACTAAGGAAATATTGGAATACATTCATTCATATTTATGGAATCCTACAAATGTATGTTAATATCTTTCTATTTGTCATTATTTTTATCCATAATTGATGTTTTTCAAGAAAAGTTGGGTGTTTTTCTTGAAAAAACAAGAGTGAGGTATTCACAAATTTCAAAGAATGGAAAATAATGGTTAAAAGTCAAACTAACAAAATTAAATGTTTAAGAACATACAATGGGTTAGAGTTCTACAATACTCAATATGACAACTTATGCAAAGAATCTAGAATCATTAGACACATGACATGTGTCTATACACCCCAACAAGATGGAATTTTCAAGAGAATGAACTAAACCATCATGGAAAAATTGACATGTCTCCTATCTGAATCTGGTTTGGATCAAGTTTTTTGGATGAAGCAGCATCTACACCAATGTATATGATAAATAGGTCACCCTCTACCGCCATAGATTGTTGGGTCCCTGAGAAAATGTGGACAGATACTGAACCAAACTATCAACATCTTACAGTGTTTGATTCTATAGCCCATGTCCAGACTGAATAGAGTAAACTGAAACCATGGGACAAACGAGGTGTAAATCAATGGCTCCAAATTCTTCGCTAGGAGCTACAAGTTGATGTTGTTTTGTCTCCAAAGAAAAATGAACAAACTTGACGGCCGTAAACATAAGTTTTTTTCTTTCTTTTGAATTTAGTGGTTTTTGCCGTAATATATATAATGTAATATATATAATGTGATATTTTTTAAAATTTAGGGTTTGAAAATGTATAAGAAAAGTATAGTTATGCAAGAGGGGCGAATTGTTTTGCAAATATATTTGGAGGACAAAAATTTATAAATGAATGAATTTGATGATATTAACTTTTTACAATCTTGGAAAATCCATAAGCATTATTATGGAGATTTTAGCTCGGATGGTTTCCAATATACTTAGCATTCCAATTACTACAGTTGCGTCAGAATTATCATTGAGCGTCAGTTATCGTTTACTAAGCAAGTATATAAGACATTTGTTCTTCTAACGTTGGTGCATTGATTTGTATATATAATTGGTTGATCGAATATAAACTTTACGAAAACGATAAGACATGTGTTAATATTTTTATTTTAATTCAAAAATACCCTATTTTTATCTTTTTTAAAATGATAGATGACAATAGTTGTGTTGATGATGATTATCATGATAAAAATGATCATGAGGTTGGAGTCGAAGACAACAAAAAAAAATGTGAAGATTTGACGATCAATGAACCAAACATTTGTAATAGAATTTTATTAAAAAAACATCTAGAATTTTATTTCGTAACTTATCGTTTTAAATATTGATATATTAATGACAATATCTAACATATAATTATTTTCAATTATTAAACTATATATATGTATATATATTAATTCTATAAAACCCAAATAATTTAAATGATAATTAAATTGATTAGGTTGAACACAACACATTAAAATATCAAACCCACATTTTATATCAGTGCTATTGTGTGCTCAAACCTTACCTTACTCATAATAGGATCCGACAAACATAGAAAAATAAGATTCTAAAACTTGACCATCTTCAATTTTATTAGTATCAACATTTACATGAGCCTTTGTTTAAAGCTCTTTTCCCCTTTCTTTAAGGTTTAATAAATCATGCTAACCTTAAAAACTTCTTCCTCAATTTCCTTTTGCTAGAATATACAATCATGTCACTACTTAAAACCTATTTTAATTTTTATGAACCCTTTATTTTTTTATACAAAAGATAAATGAGCAAATGAAGAATTGAGATCTCATTTTGAGATAACTCTTACATCTCACACAAGATCACTAGAGAATATTGACGTTTACAAATTTGGATCTCATTCAAACACAGACGCAAACGACATCAAGAATCTCATTCAAACGCAGACGCAAACGCTAAGTGTCCGAGAGAGAGAGAGAGAGAAATGTACACTACTAGACATTTGCTCATCTTTTCAACATCAATATCAATTCAAAAGGACAGAAGAAGAAGAAGCTCTTTGGCCACACACCCTTTAAAGAATTCTTACAAATGATCGCTTCCACTAACCTGAATCCGAATCGCTGGCCGCATAACCTGAGAAATTGACCAAAAAACCATCATATGAAATCATCATATTAAGCATATATTCACGAGGAATACATTCCAAAGATAACTAAACCTGGACGTTTATCTCTAACGCTCCAAACTGAAGAACGCACTTTTGATGCTTTGGTAATCCAAAGTCTCCCCTGTGGTAATAACAAACAATGAACAAAACTCAAAAGCCATGATTGAAATCAATGTAATACCAAAGCAAAACCAGAAGAATTCAAAACCCTTTATCCAGAATTACATTAAGACCTATGAAATTGAACAACCGATGGTGTTCGAAGAGTGAAACTGATGAATGTTTGGCATTCTATTAAGCCTCAGACAGCGATCGAATTGCAAAATCGACCATCCGGAGACCCAAAACCTAAAATCCAATAACCATTTAACGACTCATGAACGGATTTGAAAAGTATAAAGTGAACCTTTCGGGCGTCCCTGGGAACTCCATAGCCACTGTAATACATCTGACCCACCAACACCTGCATGCCTATGTCACCAGCCTTTGCTTCCTGAAGCGTATCTTTGAACCACCGCTTAGCACAATCGGTAACCACCGAAGACAGTGGAACGCGGCGACTGCTGCCGGAGGCGGCGGTTTCGGCCGACGCTTCACCATTCGTGCTCTCCATGAACTTGTCCGTACAAGACTTTGTTGCAGAAACCGAACGGAGATTTGAGGAAACAGATCTGGTGGGTTTCGATGACTTGAGGAGATTTAAAGACGCATCTGCCGCCGCTCTAAGCCCTGTTTTGGAGGGAATAGATTTCCCCATAAAACAAAAAAAAAGAGATTTTTTTTAAAAAAACCCTAATTCTCAGATAAGAAAGAAAAAGGGTCGAATCAAAATATATTCCTCCCGGGAGTGAGAGATGAAGATTGATGGATGGATGATTCGAAGGGTTTAGACGTTTACATGGAGAGAGAATCAAAGAGATCAATAGCGGAGACAGCACTAATACGGCGTCGTGTCCACACCTCTTGTTGTTGCGGCATATATCAGAATATATGCCTCTATTTTATGGATTTTAAGGATTATCTTTGAATTTGTCGGAAAAAAAAAAGACTGTAATGTATTGTTTTTTTTTTAATTTTACTTGTGTTTTATGACTTTCATTAGGATTTGGGAATTAGGATTTCGAGATAGGTCGAAAAAGAAAATGAAAGTTGACCTTTGATCATATTTTATAATATTCTAAAATGATAAAGCAATGGGTTTTAATTGATAAAGAAAATTATTATTCTCTTTCATAAATAAAAAGAAGAGATTTAGAAAGAAAAAAAATAACGAGTCAAGATAAAGAAACGAGATATGAAAGGAGATAAATAAAATGTGTGTGTGAGACTTCAATTTGGGTAAAGAAGATCGAAAAAATGCGTGTGCGAATGTCTGACAAAATAGGTTGTGTAAAGAGTATCAAGGCCGATGAAGATAATATTGAGAGACTTAAAGGGTAGTTATGGGTGAGACTATTTTTGTTCGGTTCCATAAACTTTGTGAGCGTTTAGTCGGATTGGGGGTCTAGTGACCTTACAAGCGACTAATGTGACCGAATGTTCTTCTTTTGTTTCGTTGAAGTTAAGAGCATATGGATCATGGTTGGCCTTATCGAGTGTATATTTTGTACTAACCCGTTTATGTGATGTTATGGATGGACATGTTATGACGAAGAAGACTAGTGTTAAGGTTGGTCAGGAGCAACAACAGGAAAAGCTCACAAAGAAACGACAGAAAGGATGCACTATAGATCTCAACATACTTTATTTGTATTTCATATTTTTCTTGTACCTTATGAATGTTTTACACTATTTCTTCCAATGTTTTATACAACCCATTTTTATTCTGAATAAACTAGATTTTTTGCTTTATTCAATAAAAGTGTATGAACTAACTATGGTACATATTACCACCTCTTGTAGATGATGATCGATATTTCTAATTTCGAAGGAGTGTCAGGTTAGAAGTATTACATATTTGTTCATATTGGTTCATAGTTGATCAAAATGTGGATATTAGTTATCATTAGTTATCTTGGATAATATTTGAGTATATTGGTCATACCAAGTCATAATTAGTCAAATTTGGTAATTGTTAAACATGTTGGTTTATAGTTGGTCAAATTTTTTATATTAGTCACACTGGATCATATTTGAACAATTAAATGATATTGGATTATAGTTAACTCAAAGTAAATATGAAGGAAGTTATAATATGCCATAATCATCCCATATATGTTTTTAGCCATGCAAAATGGTTTTACATACGAAGTATAGTTATCAAGCATTTATTTTATAGAATTTTTCGATTCGTTGTCTTCAATCGAATGTGTCTCGCAATTATTGATGTAAAATAAATATACAACTGTAACTAATATAAACAAAAAATAATTTGATATAATAATGATGGTGATGATGACGATGATGATGATGATGATGATGATGATGATGATGATGAGGGAATATAGCATAAAAAATATCCAACTATTTTATTTTAACCTATATAACATGAATTATTATCTTCGATCTAAAAAAACTCAAACTTATATTTTTTTGCCTTAAAAACACTAACTTTAGGAATATAGTGTAGAAAATACCAAATCGGTTTCAAAATAAAATCCGGATTTCACTCGATTTCGATAAGAATTTCAACCCGATTTCCAAATTCAACCAAAAAACAACCCGAGTTTCACCAAATTTTCATCGAAAAAAATTGAATTCCACCCAATTTTAGAAAGAATTTCAGTCCAATTTTCAAATTTAGAAGAAATCAAAATTCAAACCAATTTCAACCGGAAATTCGAATTCAACCCAATTTTAACCTGATTTCAACCGGAAATCATAATTTCACCCAATTTCTACAAGAATTTCAACCCAATTTGAACACAAAATCTGAATTCAACCCAATTTCAACCGAAAATTAAAATCCACCAAATTTTTAGTAAGTATTTCAATAACATTTCAACCCGAAATCCAAATTCAATCGGATTTTCGGTTGAAATCGGGTTGAAATTAGGTTAATTCAAATTTCGAGTTGAAATTGATTCGAATTTGGATTTTTTATTGAAATGCTTACTAAAATTAGATGGAATTCGGATATTCGGTTGAAATTAGGTTAAAATTGGATTTTTGAGTTGAAATTGGGTGAAATTTGGATTTTCGGTTGCAATCAGTTTGAAATTTAGTTGAATTCAGATTTCGAGTTGAAATTTGTTCGAATTTGGATTTTTTAATTCGAATTCGGATTGAAATCAAATTGAAATTGGTTTTACCAAGAGTTAGTGGTTGTGTATGGATATGATTTAATTTGATAAATTTGTGTTTTTTAGACAACACTTAAAAATTCAAAGAGTTAAAATATGATTTAGTGTTTTTGTTTGTGTATGGATATGATTAATTTGATAAGTTAGTGGTTTTTAGACAAAATTTTAAAATTCAAAATTTTTAAGTTTAAAGTAATAATTTGTGTTTATAGGCAAAAAGTAAAAAATTTGGTATTTTCTACACTTTATTCCAAAAGTTAGTGTTTTTAAGGCAAAAAAATAAGTTTGAATTTTTTTAGGTTAAAGATAATAATTCATGTTTTATAGGCTAAAATAAAATAGTTTGATATTTTTTATGCTATATTCCCTAATAATAATAATAATAATTTATTGCTATTATTCAATTTTTGGCATCGTGTTTGGTGTTAGTACATAAAGTTGTGGAAATTTTGCAGTTTCTCCTTGTGATGGTAATAAACTTCTAATTCTATCATAATTTTTTCCATGTATTTTAAATATATACGGGATGTGATATTTACTAAGACTCCATTCCCAATCTTATTTCAATTCTCTAGGAGAAAGCTTAAAAGGCAAAAACGGAAAAACAAGCAGGATAAGTGGAAGGAAAATGCAATTGGAGAAAAAGCGCAGTCAAATGCCGTTAAAGAAGATTCGGTTCATCTGCTAGAAAACACCTCTATTTTTACTCGTTTCTTACTATGATAATATATAGAATTTCCCTTGAATTTTTGTGTTCTTACTCTTAACAATTTGGCATCAAAGCCTAATCGATTAAAAAAATGGCAAAAAAAAGTTGAGGCATTGGAGGAAGTGCTTAAAAAAGTGCAAGGTTAGCTACGATTTGATGTGGGGAGGTAGTAACATCTTAGGCAAGAAGATGTGGTGAGAACCATATCATTATATAAGGGTATGGATGAAGTCCAAAAACTGACACAAGAAACTAACATGTTGTTAGAGCAGTTTCTTTAGCACGCATGATTCCACCGAACCCGGAAAAAATTCCGATGGTGGAGGAGTAGTCTCTGCTGCAATTGGTTTCTCAGATGGAGGAGTTTAAAAGAAAAGAGACGATGTTTGGAAAGAGTAAATGTTTCCAGAGGGCGAGAAAATGTTTGGAAAGAGGTTAGAGATGCTATTGTTCCACGACAAAAATTCGAAGGCATGGGTTGTTGTGAAGATTGTATATTATTTTGAGATGATCAATTTCACAGAATCACAAAAAATGGTTTAGATATTATTGGCTTTAGATGGAGAGACTCCCATGTGATATCGATGGAAAATATCGAGAACCTGGTGATGGATTGGAATGTTTTAAGAGAAGGATATCGAAATCTTTTTCATCGTCAACAACCATTAATATGTTTGAACAATTATTGACACTGAAACAATAAGAAAGTGTTAGGATTATTCTAGGAAGTTTATCATGTGGACTTCAAATTAGAAGACGTTGTCGGAGAAAGTGTTATAATCGATGATCGAACTTAAGCCAGGCATAGAAGCATCCGTGAGGATGATGAAAACCTCAGACGCTTGACAAGATGATGAAACTTATGCAAAATGTTGAGGTATATGTTAACACGGGAGAAAAGAGCTCGATCAGAATGAGTGAGAGAAGAACACCCAGATATATATATCGGTGAATGGTCTTAGTCTGCTATCACATCTAAATCACATACCATACTCAAGTGATATTATTAAATCACATGAAAATCATGCGACAAAATAATTAGCATCGAATACGGGGTATCAAACAACAAAAACCCTAAACTGACTACCTACATCACTGATGGCTTGCAACCATGGTCTTCGGTAGATTTCGAAAGACAAGGCTAGGACTTGAAGGGATAAGGGCCTTTTTCTTCTACTGTAAAGAATGATACACAGTGGGATACCGCTGCAAAAATTGGGGGCTTCAGGTGCTAATTGTCAAAGATGATGGATCAACACTTACTTAATTGGAAGATATGGAAGTTGAAGATACTAAGTACTATCCATGTTCGTAAAATTATCTCTATCCACGATGATGCTACACCCTTGATAAGTCTGTGTGTGGAAAAGATGTTACTCTCTATACAATGGCTTCTTATTTAGTTTGTAGATTCAACGCTCTATGTACTACTAATTACTCACCTTTCACTACCTCGTATTCCTAATAATCTTTATCTACATAAGGAACATGCATCATATTATGTGGTTTATTCCCGTCTAAGCAGTCACATACTCTCCATCAACTCGTATGATCATGGAAGTCTTGTTTGAATAATCCAAAGCAAAGTGACTTTGACTCAAACACTTGAAACGATGAGTATCATGGTTTCTTAATAAAGTGTCGGTGATACCTAGTGGTTTAGACCCATATTCTGCTCCATTTTGTGTCGCACATTCGGTTTGTCAAACCGACTCATTTTAGGCAAATAGTTGAAGGATTCCATACCTTCAAAAGTTTTTGCTCTTCCTCTTCGAATATTTCTTGATATTGACTACCATATGTAACCAGTTGTCCATGCTTACATAATGATGAGTCTCTATATGATTCTGGATGTCAGATTTGAGACCGCCTAAAAATTGATCCATCGTTAACTTTGATCTTTCTCGATGTTCGCCCGAATAATTAGTAAGTTTATCTTCTTATAGTATTCTTTCATGCTCCTACTACCTTGTACCAGTTTCCTTACACATTGATTGAACTCTCGATGATTGTGATAAGAAAAAAATTGGTGCCTTATGACGGTACACATCTCATCCCAAGTAGTGATGGAAAGTGCGTAGTTATTGAATCGTGATGATGTGAATTTACGTTCTTTAACTATGGTTGTCCTTTGGTTCCACTTAATCAAATCCTTGGTTGAAGTATTAAACTTTTCTCACATCATTCTTCAGAATTCAACCATCATCAATTGCAGTTGTATTTGCAATTGAACTGCTCATTCACCTTGCGGTGGTCGGTCGTGATGTTTTCATAAACTGGATATCAAAATGATATTTACAAAATAGAAAAAACGTTATTAGCAAAAAAAAAAAAAGATGAATGAAAAAAATGAACGGAGCTTATAATCATTAAAAAATGTGTTTTGCTCAATTTCACTTGTTCTCATGTCTTATTTTCTTTCATGTTTAATTTAGTTTTGATCACAAGAACATATTCAAAGTTTGTTTCCAACAAATTCAAACTAAATATTGATGTTATAAGTGTATAACATCTCCTTTATGTCTTAATTTCCTAATCTAGTTACTCAAACATTTTATTTTCTTCCTGAGAGTCATATTTTGTTTATTTTTTCTCTTTTCCCTTTTTTACTTGTTCTTTTCCCAAAATAACAAGAACAAACTAAACCAAACTAATCTTAATTAAATGTCTTTTACTATTATAAGATTAAGGAAAGATAGTATTAAGCAAACATAAGATTGTAATACCATTTGATATGAATCTAAATCGAAGTTATCTTGTTAGATAGATAGAATTACACTGAACCCCCTAGCAATCCGATAATATAATGTGGTATTTGTTCTTCCTGAAGAATGAAAACTCCGATACCAACTAAAATACGACTAGAAAACTCTACACTCAGTGAGCGACAGACAACACTTGTGATCTAATGTTAATAAGTCGACGAACACTAAGAATCTCTCTAAGAATTTGGCAAGAAAAATATACTCTCAATTAGATAAAACTTAGTTAACAATGTCATACAATATGAGTCTTTTTTATAAGATCTAAAAAATAAAAGAAACTAAGAAAATTAAGCAAAATACAATAAATTTCTCAGGAGCATATTGGTCCAAAGAGTTCACTCGGATCGAGCGATTTCCTGCTCGAGCCAAACATCTTCAACTCCTCAAGTTTCTTGTTCTTGTTGGTCTCTACTACTTGTAGACAAGTTACGTGTGCATGCCTTAACGACTTTTGATTCAATTATGATGCCCTTGTAAGCTTTTCTACAACTATTTGAGCAAACATATTCTGCATAATCTTTGCTTGCATCAGTCAAACATAAGAAAATCAATTTAAAAGGTAGTCAAACACTGAAAAAACCATGAAAAAACTGTCAATAGAAAACATAATAGCTGATAGTCCAAAAGTTGATGGGCAAACATTAAAAGAATCATCTAAAATTTCGAAAAAAAATTAAACCAAATTCGAACAAAGCCCAAAAACCAAATCAATTCCTATAAACAAATCTACTGTAATGAGAATTTAAATGAAAGCTCTACAAAGTTCATGCGAGACACACCTAAATTTGATATGATCCTAAAGAAAAAAAATAGAAGAAAATATTGATTCTAACAAACCAGGTATAACATATAATATCTTATATATAATAAAAGATATGTTGAAATGTACAGTAAAAAAGCCAACTGTCACAATTTTAACCTTTAGATATTCTTTCTTGATGTGTTGGTCATGTATTAACCATTGGACCAATATTTTTTACTGTTTAAGGAGGGATTGTTTTTTGACCATTGGATCTAGAATTTATTCTTTTATCCTAACTGTCCATTTTTTAATATTAATTTTATTCTTTCTCTCTCCTCCTCAAAAACCTAGAATCATTTTTATGTTTTTCTCCTCTCTTTTGGTAAGCCATCTACAGGCCAAGTGGTGGGAGAGACGATGCAAGACGAGACGGGTGGGGAGGCAAGGCGAGGCAAGGTGTGGGGTGTTGGGAGGAGGCGAGGTGCGGGGTGCTAGGGGGAGGTGAGGCACGTGGTGCTGGGTAGAGGCGAGGCACTAGGTGCTGGGGGGAGGCGCGGGTTGTTGGGGGAGACGAGGAGGGTGGGTGGGGAGGGAAGGAGCAGGGTGTTGGATGAGGCGAGGTAGGGTGTTAGGGGAGGTGAGGCGAGGGCGACCGAGGCCGAGTCGGGTAGCACAAAGTTGAAGAAAAAGAAAAAAAATGACAAAAGAGAAAAAGAATGAGGAATGGGGAAGGAGGAATGGAGAGAGAAAATGAAGAAGATGAAATGAAATATTCATGTAGAGTAAATACTAGTTACATATAAAGAACAACATCTATAAAAATAAATAAATAAAACACCTTTTCAGAGAGTAAAATATACAAATCACATTAAACACTAGCAGATCTATAAATACAAAGATGAAATGAAATATTTATGTAGAGAAACAACAAAAAAAGACACAGTTTTAAGTAAAACGAAAGACACAAACGCTGAAACATGTCTCTTATAATACAAATAAACAAACCTAAAATTTTATATATGACAAAACCAAATCATGCTCACCATAGAACAACAACATCCACACCACAGAATCCATATCCATAAATCTAAACAACGATATTAAACTTAGAAAAAATACATTAATCAACAGAAAAATTGAGAGGGGAAACAAATACATTGGTCGAAAATTTTTTCCTATATAAGGAGGGGTTTTAAAGAGTTTCAAACTATCCCAAAATCACAAAACAAGAAGAAATGGAAAACAAAGAGAGAAAGTAGTCTTTTCTAGTTTTTAAAGTTCTTCTCTTGGATTTTTAGAGAGTTTTTCTCCTATTTGTAAGAGAGAAATAATAGTGTTTTTTCTTGCAATTTGAAAGAAGTGTTATAATTTCTTGAGAGTCGGTCAAAGCCTTCTAATGTTTGCCCATGGATGTAGGTACTTTTTCGAACCACATAAAACCATGATGTCCCACTTTTCCATTTTCTTGTCTCTACTTTGTTACCTAACCGTTATTGATTCATGTTCGATCCTAACAGTGGTATCAAAATTGTGGTTCAATACCATTTGTTCATAATACGATTGGGTTATAGTGAGATAAATACTAATAAAATTTCAACACAATATGAGATAGAGAAGTTCAACGAGAATAATTTTGCGACATGGAAAACATAGATGATGGGTGTTTTGATGAAAGAGGGTTGTTTAACGGTTATTGAGAAAAATTGAAGGATATGGTTGATGAGCATTGGACCAAAATAAATGAAAGTGTCATCGCTAATTTACACATTGGTCTCGTCGATGACATCCTTAAGACTCCAAAAGAGTTCTGGGAGTATTTCTCAAAGCTATATGAGACAAAGTCATTCCAAAACAAAATCTTCTTGAAAAGAAGATTGTATACTCTTCGGATTCCGGAATCTACTTCCATGATAGAGCATATAAGTACGTTTAATATGCTATTTTCAAAATTCTCCAAAATAAGTTATAAAATAGATGTAAAAGAGCATGTTGAGATCTTGCTCCAAAATTTACTAGATTCGTATGATTGACTCATCGTGAACATAACTAGAAATCTTCTCACAGACTATATAGTCTTTGACGATGTTGCACCTACTGTTCTGGAAAAAGAACGAGGGCGCAAAAACAAACGGGTCATGTTGATAAGTTCACAACAAACAGAGGCCTTAGCGATGCTAAAAAGAAATCAACGCAACAAACACATGCTTTAAAATACTATCCATTCTACATTTCCCATGAGACATGAGAAAAAAATTTGTTTTAACTATTGTTTGACGTTGTAAAGTATCTGAATTAACATGATTTACATACCTAAATGTTTCGAAAGCACAATTTAAACGTCCAACATAATTTGTAATTTGTGACCTTTCGACCCATGTGTGTCTCTTTAGAAATATCATTTTCAAAATTTTTGAATTGTAGATGTTTTATGTAACATGGATTTTCACGTCACTGGTTTCAAAGACGATTAGAGTAATTTAAAATAATAATAATCATCATCATCATCATCATCATCATCATCATCATTATCATCATCATCATCATCAAATGCAGAAACAGGGTCATCTTCATCTAATAAGACATATTTTACGACAGTCGTCACACATTCAAATCTAGTCGTAGATGCATTGATAAGTGACCTCAAACCGATTCATCATATATCACTTTGGTTTGTTATTTGATTTTTAATAATTTTTACTAATGTAACTTGGGTGTCGGTGCAGAACCTACCGATAGGGTTTGAGGCCCTTGAGTCGTGCATTATCAAGTCTTGCATCCGACTATCGCACGTTCAACGAAAAAAGTATTACGAACCCTGTGCTTCGGTTTCTCCCCCCAACAGGGTCTACCAGCAACAATATTTGATTTCAAGTAATTATTGTTATGTTATGAAATATGTGTTTTGGTATTAATTTCATTGAACTTGATGTTATTATTATTATTGTAGATTTATTGTTATTGTTATTATTGTGGATTTATTATCGGTATACGACCCATGCCATATATGCAACCCCTTTGACATATTGACATATGCGATCCTTTCGATATATGCGACCCATGCGACATAAGCGATCCTAGCAACTCATGCAACCCTTACGATATATGCGACCTTGCGACATATGCGACCTTTGCAACATATGCGACCCTTACAACATATGTGAAATATACGACCTTATGACATATGTGACCCATGCGATACATGCGACCCATTAACATATGCAACCCTTGCGACATATATGATATATGCGACCCATGTGACAATATACGACCCTTGCGACATATGCAACCTTGCGACATATGCGACCCTTGTGACATATATGATATATGACCCATGTGACATATGCGACCCATAAAATATATGCGACCTTCGCGACATATGCGACCCTTTGACCCACATGACCATTGTGACCAATTTTATTATTATTATTATTTTGGGTTGCACTCATGTTGTACTCTTAAAAAGTATAAATCAAGTTCAGACTTACAAAAATATGAATCAAATTAAAATATATATGAATCAAAATCAATTTAAAAAAAATATGAATCAAATTAAAAAATATATGAATGAAGTTCAAAATTAAAAAATATGAATCAAATTTAAAAAAATATATGAATCAAGTTCAAATTTAAAAAATAGGAATCAAATAAAAAAAATATGAATCTAATTCAGGAATGAGATGATGGGAGGCGTTGGTCTTGGGATACATCAATACTTTCTCCATTCAAAAATATATGAGTAACAATCTTCTCACGCATGGAAGCAATTTTTGGTGTTGCAAATTTGAGGGAACTTGTCCTTCCTCCCCCGATAGAATAAATTCTAAGTATTTGAAGGAGAAAACACCAAAGTCATTCACGGTTTTGTTCTGTAACAGACCTTCATAATACTCGTAATGCCATATATCTTTTCCGGAAATCAAGGAATGAAAGCCTCCGACTTGCAACATCCTGGAAAAACTCTTCTTATAATCTCCACCACCGGATTGATATGTGTCTCCTTCAACCTTTTCTAGCAGTCATATACTACGATGCATCGGCCATTTAAATCCACTTTAATGGCTACTCAATGATAAGACATATATCGATCTGTAGGTGATGGAATGTTTAGAATCGAGAGCAGGCCATTGTAATCTGACACTGTCTTCAACGAGTCTCTCAATGCATATGTACCTTCCAAATAATCCTTAAGAACATCTGGCAATTCTTCCATTCACTCGTCCATCCACATCTTGAGCGATTGCATGAAAGCAAGATCACAAACATAATAATTCTTTAACCCATATTGAAATGGATATTTCTGGATGCGTTTATGAATCTCCAACAATGCCTCATCCAATTGCTACAAAAGATTGACACACATGAATACATATGATCCAAAATGACCTATGTGCCCTTTTTGACTTTCGTGACTAAGGGTTAAAAAAACTTACATCATCTTCAAGTCATACGTCATCCTTTAGTATCATCTCCCAAACCTCTGCCCCGAGGATATCCTAATTTAGATTTTCACCAACGCTCTTAATGAAGTTTCGTCATAAATTTATATAGACTAGTCAACTGGGAACTACTAGCATCAATGAACGAAAAGAGTTCGGAATATCTTGCCATGTACCATTCCCTTAGACTTCCACACAAAATTCTGACTCCCTTTAGCATCTACAGATTCTTGAACGACCTTTTCTGTGGTTTCTTCAGCATCTACAGGTTCTTGAACTACCTTTTCTCAGGTTCTTGAACTACCTTTTCTACGGATTCTTCTGCAACAATAGCTTTATCTACACCTCTACTTTTCCCTCTCCATCTCCCTCTCGCTGCCTTTTTTGTTAATCCACCCCATGAGTTTTGTTCTCCAAGTGATTTTGGTTTTTTTATCGATGGCTCAATCGATTAAGGTTCAACATATGGCTCATGTCTTGCCTTCGATGGTTTTAACTTTCGTTTAATTATTAATGGACCATCAGACCCATCAATAAAGCTCTGACACCTACATTAAAATCACTTCATTCATTAGACTTACCCTGTGTGATATTGATAACCATTGTGACCCATGCGACCTTTGTGACCCTTGTGATCCATGCGACCTTTGTGACCATTATGACATTGCGACCCATGCCACCCATGCGACTTTTGTGACCCATTCTATCTAGTGACCCATGCGACCTTTGTCAACTTTGTGACCCTTATGACTTCATATTATTTACTTGGTGGAACTTAAATAGGAACATATACATCAACCACTTCGACTGGAACTTTTGAAGTTTCCTTAGCACCAACATCAACGGAAACCTCTTTGATAGGAACCACTGGAGCATCCTCTAAAGGAGCTTCATCAGGAACACCAACGCCAGCATCAAGAGCAACCACTGGAGCAACCTCTTCATGAATGTATTGAAGTGGAGGAATACTGGACTGAAGCTCACTTGAAGGATTAGCTACATATGTAATCTTTTAATAAATGTTGAAATAGTTAGTACCTCATCTTCTCTTGGCTCTTCTCTTGACACTAGATATGAACTGAGAGTTCAAAATCACAATAATCATCATCTCTCAAAGTTTCGTAAGATTCATCTCCGGTGCTGGTATCTTTCTTGGCAGCCTTTGATTTTCCTACCTTTCTACCTTTAGTCTTTTCTACCTTGTCAGCACCTTTGGGATTTTTCACCTTTGATTTGGATTAGGCAAATTAAATCTGACACCACTTAGAAGGTCTCTTACGGTATTGATGATTCTTTTCTCCGACTTCTTTATTTCTTTCATTAATTTATGCTCTAGTGTCAGAGGGACTGTCACTTCTTTTCCTTCATTTTTAGCCTCTTCTTCAGGTTCAACTTCAGCATCACCTTCTTCTTATTCATCAGCTTCTGCTCCACAAATCATTCATTTTCATCAGCTTTAGATATGGGTGGAACATCTACAACATCTATTATTTTTCACCCTTGCTCTTTTTCATCTTACTCCCCTTCTATTCTCTTTTTATTTCTCATGAAGAAATGCTTTTTGTGTCATCAGTTCGAGCTTACGGAAGTCTCCCAACAAAACTCATTTGGATTTCTTTGTTGATGTTCCATTAATATTTGAAAATTTGGGTCATTACATCTGTCGTAATACTATAGATCAAGAAGTAAAGCTTCCTGATCACCTTCAACATGAAGAATACTTCAAATTTCCTGCAAAAACAACAAATAACCATTGTGACCCTTGTGATTCTTTTGACCCTTTTGACCCTTGTGACTATTGTAACCCCTGTGACCCTTGCGTAATTGTTACCTTAGAATCTTTGATATGCTTGATCACATCTACATACTTTGGGTTCAAATTGGATTTAACCCGCTTCTTGCGCTTCCTTGGGTATGATGGATCGGTACCATGACATCAACATACCATCTATTTTCACCCAAACTATGGATAGTTTCGAATGGAAGTAAGTGAAACACTAAAAAAATATAAGAACACAAAAAGTACGAAAACATTCATGTTATTCTAATAATATATATAATTTACCATGAATGGGATCATGAAACTACCACAATGTGATTTAAGTTTCAGTGATTCTCACTAACGTGTTTATGACAAGTATCCACAAGCTTCTCAAATGTGTAAGCCCCATGAAAAGCCTTCACAAAATTCCAAGTCATCAACCATGTCAATCAGATCATGGCTGATAGAATTATCTGATGAAGGCTTTTGATCCAGAACTTACCACAACACCATCAAAATTTCCTACCTATTCTAGTCGGCGGATTATTTTCCTTCATAAGCTTTTCACTAGTTTATACGACAGTCGCCTTTCCACGGTCGAAATTTCTCAGTCTGAATTTATCATACCGTTTCGACTCCTATCCTCTGGGAAAAGGGTCTACAGTTCAATCCGGTAGTTAGTGCATGCTCTACTATAGAGTACCAGATGGAAACATCATTTAAAACAAACCATAACTCCTTATTTTCTCGTACAATCACTAAATGATTTAATAGGATAGACATTTGAACCTTCATCAGGATGGAGTCACATTGGTAATGGAATATATGCCTAAATTGTGACTCCTTGTTGAAGTATTGACATTCATCTTCATTTAACATTTCCCTCAACTTCTTTGTTGTTTCGAAAGAATAACACTTGGTGGAAATCTTTGGCATTCTTTCCATGTGCTTGAATTCATAGAGAAACTTTAACTTTTACGGCACCTGCAAAATGACCAATTAAGAATACATTAGACTTCTAACTCAAGCGACCATTACGACTCAAGCGATCCTTATGACTCAAACGACCCTTGAGCCCCAATGAGCCGCTTGAGTCGAAGAGGTTCATGAGTCTCAAGCGACTCACTAAGACTCTTGACCCCCTTGACTCAAGTGACTCAATGAGACTCCCCTCTTCAACTCAAGCGATTCACTGAGACTCATGACCCTCTTCGACTGAAGTGACTCATTAAGACTCACACCAATTTGAAATTAACAAACAATTTCGCTTTCAACAGCCTAATCCCTAATGTATTTCATCTGCAACGTAAAACCCTAGAAATCGATCACGTCACAAACGCCAATGAAGATCGACTCGTGCTCTCTTCTTGATTATCGATCCTCGTCATTTCTTTATGTCTTTCTCACTTCAAAATTTTCTTGCTCTCAAATTTAAAATTTACTTCATCCTCATTTGGAACTGAATCCTTGCTCTCAACTTTGAAATCGCATCTCGCTCTTTACTCTCGACTTTGAAATCGATTTCGTTTTGAAATTTCACCAAACCGTGTGTGTTTTCACGTGCAAAAAATAAATGCACATTTGTCTTTTCTTTATTTTTATTTTTAATCCTTAGATTTTCGAGGGTACACGTGAAACAAGGATTCTCTATGGAGACATCTTTATTATTTCGTTCAAAGAAAGAGAATAGGAAAATCATTACTTATATAAGATATAAAGGAGAGAAAAAAAGTTGAGAGAAAAAAAAGTTGAAAATATTTGTTAGAAAAAGTTAAATGACATAATGAAAAAACATAAAAAGAAGACAAATATAAGCGAAAATAAATATAAGAGAGAAAGATGAGAGAAAAATTACATATTTGTTTTAAAAAAAATCGGAATTAATAATAACATATTTTTGCTAATATTTACTTTTTCTATTAAGATAAAATGAAACATTTAACTCATGTTTAAAGCCTTAGTTATCAATAACTATTATAAAGTAAACAATTGAACAAAATTTCGAATTCGTAATATATATATATATATATATATATATGTGTGTGTGTGACATTTTCTTCTAAAGTAATACGACTAACGGAATATATCTTTGTTCTAATTGTAGGGTTGATTTAGGTGCGGAAACGTGTTTTATTAACCCGATTATAGATCTAGTCATGTTTAACAATTAGTTTTATCGGGGTTTCAATGACGAACAAATATAGAAACAATTTCGTAATACTTTTTTCGTTGAACGTGCGATAGTCGGATACATGACTTGATAATGCAAGCCCTCTACGCGTATCCACACCGAGATCGGATCTGCTTTGATGTGGAATTCGGGAAGAATGAAAACTGTTTTTCGTTTTCTTTTCTTTCTGACGGCTACTAGGGTTTAGATTTTGTGATTCTGAAATCTAATAACGAAAACTCGTTTTTCATTTATTTATAATTATTAATTTTTAATAATTACGACTTAAACCCAAACTATTGAAAATACTATATAAATGACATAATACTTTCACTAATTGCACTCAATATATGCATCATTTTATCTTTTTTAACCAAATTATGTTATTGGTCCATTTTCGTGTGCGCGATCTTTGCGACTTTAAGTAGGAAAATAAGTTAATTCAAATGTATCTGTTTTGGTATATTTCCCACAAAATATGGTTAAAAACATCAAAAGAAACAGTATTGTTTCAAGCACATATTATCAACATCAAACAAAGTTGTACAAAAAAGCACTAAATATACAGTAAAATAATTGCGTTAACGTTTTTATTTCTAGAGTTAAAATGAAATATATTAAATATATATATATATATATATCATGTTTAAAACCGTTAATTATCAATGAACAATAGTTAGTTATCATATAAAAGTGAAAATTTGATGAAATTTTGAATTTATTTACTATTCTGTGACATTTGAATATTACGAGACTTTGAATTTTTTTAAATGTGATATCATTAATAAAATCTCTTTAATCTAATTGAATATGATATATGAGTCATTTAATTTCTTCAATTACATTTTCATTTTCTTTTTTGGTGTTTTTTTTTTGGGTGAAAACAGAGTATGTGGAGCTTGTAACTTTGGCTAAATTCCTTTCTGATTGTCGATGGGAAATTTCGATCATCCGTTTTAAGTCAAATAGGATAGAAGATCAGTTGTTCAAATAAGCGCTATGTGTATATAGTATACAAAGTATGCTACTCGGACTTAGTTGGAGAAAGCTCATGCGACAATTTAATTAGATTATTGTAAAATCATATAAAATTTTCTTGTTATTTAATAAATTGGGAATGAATAAAAAAAATTCATACCAAAATTATTGACAATTATAGATGAGATATCTTACAACAAAAATTCTTAAATCAGAAAAAATTCTTAAATCATGAACGAATCGAATTTTATTTTTAATCGATATATGATTTAGGGATAAAACAAAATGTATCCGTAATTTAGAAATTAACAAAAAATATCAAAGAATTAAGAATATAAAAAAAATTCATCCAAAATTTTCGGTTGATAAAACATACGTCTAGAATTTAGAGACAGATTAAAAAACATCTGAATTTGTTTTCATAAACTATATAACTTTTAATAACAATTTTATAGAAAAATAAATGAATTACTTGTATCTATGGAGACATGTTTGCCCCTTTAGTCATCTATTTGTCTTTTGTGTGGTCACCTTTATGTCGATTTATCTATTTTTTCAACTAGTGGAACATCTTGATTTCTTCTTGTCTAAATGTCTATCTTGGATCTATTTTCCATGATCGTTTGATCATCTTATCCATATGGCTTATGAAATGGGGAAACGAATCTTAACCGCAAAAAGGAGAAAAAAGAGAGAGGGAAACAACCACAAACTAGAGAAAAAAAATGTACGTACCAAATACGTTTTTTGCATTTGAAAAAAGTTTTTCAACATTGTTCTATGCACCATTGGTAAATTATCAACTCATTTTCATTTTATTGTTTCTTATATGTTTCATTGATATATCGAATGATTTTAGTCTATATAGATTAAGAAATATTTTTGGCAAAATACGACAAGATTCAAGATTTAACGAACATTATGGATGAAAATAGAGAATTCGTTTGACTAGAACAACTTATTATTAGACATAGCATATGATGAGAACGTCAGACACAAGGATTATTCAAAAGAGGGTCACGCGAGCAAAGAGGGATACACAAGAAAGGAGGCAGTCCAAGGAAGCAAGCAAACATAATCATTCCACGACCTAACTACTCGAGGACGAGCAAGGAGCCTATGAACCAAAGCAGCTGAGATAATAAAGGAAGCTTGGGAAGCTCCTGTTCAAGAAGAGAACTCGGCCCTTACATACGGAAGAATCACTACAATCTTCTGCATCACATCAAACACTTGTTCGTACCCAGAAGACACGAGGGATCGAGTCAATAACCACAACAATGGCTAAAATGACTGAAACCTCACATCCTTTGATTTCCTTCAGCAAAACCACCAAGGCAACATTCCCCTGAATCCCTTCATCATGTTCCAAACAACCAAAGACCACATTCCTGAAAATCCTCCACGTTTTTCAGCCATAACCCCAAAAATTTCAGTCATCTTCTCTTCTTTTGGCTAGTGGAGGCAAGGCTTTATATTTAATGTAGTGTTTCTTTATTTCAAGGTATAGATATTTGCCTATAAAAGGAACTCCAACCCTCATTTGTAGCACACAACTTGAATAGAGATTTAAAGTTGAGTTTGAGAGCTTATATGCTCTTATTGAAATCATTCCAGGGAACGTAATGTCTTCAAATCGTTTCGAAAATAATTGAAGTCATTTTTTATTGTATTAAGAGGCTTCCGTACCTATTGTATGTCATTCGTTCCACCTAAAAACCGTCAAATCTCCATCCCCCACCTTCGCCGTCCGAATCTTGGAAAAAAGTCCTTAGGCGATTCAAGAGGATCTCCATCACCCTTCAATCTCTACCCATCGTCAACGGACGAGTTTCTTAAAGAATGTCCTTAGGCCAGTCAAGAAAAGCTACTTGACCAAATGAATTCATCTCGAATGATCGAGATTCTCGGATTCTCCATACACGTCTCGAATCCCAACCCCGAAGCGTGTATCAACATATGATGATGAGATGCCAAAATTTTCTAAATCACTCAAGTATAAAGTAAAAGGACACTCACCTAGAAATAAATAAGTCAGAAAAGTCCCCGAGATTTTCCTCGAGCTAAGCGGAACATAGCTCGATCGAGCAAATAACCAATTAATGTCAATGTTTAGGCCAAAAGATTTGTCAAATGTGAAGAAATACTCGTTACTCGGTCCAAACTAGTGTTAATGTGGCCGAGCGACTTACCAAAATCAATGAAAGTATTCATAATTTGAATTATTTGAATGTATAATCACACAATTTTTTGCTATATAATTTGATGCATGGTTCTATTACATTTTGAATCGTTTACTTCCTTTTTACCCTTTTTGGGTAATTTTGTAATCTTATAGGCAATAGAAACTAAGGAAAATATTAACACAAAATGAGCATCAAAGGTAGAAACCATGGAACCCGAGCACCGAAATCGCTCGGTCGAGCATGTTGAATTTATATGCTCAAAAGTTCCAGAGGAATAGCTCATGTAGAACGGTTAATCACTCGGTTAGTTCAATACTCTAAAATATTTCTAAATAATTCACTCAATCTAAATAAAGATCAGATCGATCGAACGTTCAACCAATCGAATAATTTTTTTACATCCATAGGTTCACACAACCCGGGTGTATTGTGACACAATCGAGAGATCTATCAATGTCAAAGTTGGCTTCGATTCGAATGGGAAAAGCATGGAATAACCAACTACTTGGCCTGAGCATAGGCTAACTCGGTCGAGTGGTTTATCGAATTCATTAAATAATTAAAGTTTTGAATTGTTTAAGTGATGGAAAGTTCTTCTATAAATTAGGCATGAATCTAAACATCAAGATAGACGAGGAGATGAGGAGATATAGAGAAGATAGTAGAAAATCGAGAGAAAGACTTTGGGATAGTGCGAAAGAGTTAAAATCTATAAGACTTCATCGAAGGAGCAAACTACTGGAAGAGATGAGTTAAAGGCCATGTCATAACGATGATTGATCGAGAGATCGACTGAACTTCTCTTAACCTTTCTCTTTAAATCATATCGATGTGTAGGTTAGTCGGTTTAGGAATGATTATATTGGATAAATAATACATTCACATGTAGGTTATAAACGTCAATTATTTAAATGTTGGATAGAAACCTAGCCTACAAGAACATATATATTATTTAAATGTTGGATAGAAACCTAGCCTACAAGAACATATATATTTATTTATAGCAAATTCGATATATAGATCATTAGATATTAAAAGTTGATATGCATTAAATCACATATAAACGACGCATCAATAGGATCGAAGAAAAATTAAAGGATTGCATTAAAGTTCAAGCTAACATTAAAGATGAGAAATTTAGGAACTAGTGCCCGAAAAAATCGACGGCGACGTTAAAACACACCGAAAACGATGAAAACAAACCTGAGATAATTTATGGTCATCAATACCAAGTGAATTCGAAATTCTCCTTGTGTTTTATTAGTTCAAACAGTATATATATATATATATATGTTAACGTAAAAATAACAACTACTTGAAATATTGTAACTATAAGTCTCAAAATGACATTACATCCTCAATAATATAATTATCACATATATTATCTATAACCTAATGTGTATATATATATATATGTATATATAACTCATTTACTTAGATACTAAGTATGTATTTTATCCTACACTTGAGTGTTTGAAAATTATTTACATTAATTATGATTCGTACGAGAAAATTCATAATTGGCCGTAATATGTAATAATTTAAAATATATAGATAAAAATATGTATGTAAGTTCATTTAGTGAAGAATATATTGAAGCTGGATTAGTAATTTCATTATATGAACTTAATGTTATATAATTTTTTTCTTTTTTTTTGAATATTGAAACTTTTAAAAGAAAGCGTATGAATATATATATATGTGAGGTCTTATAATTGCAAGCCTTTGAATAATCATGTCACGTTGGTAAAATTTTCTTGTGATTAGACCAAAAGAAAGAAAGAGCATAATCATGTTTTCTTTTCACTTTCTCTTGTCTTATTCATTATCATTAGCAAACCTCAATCACACACACACACACACACACTCTTATATATATATATATATATAAGACTTGTCATCATCCTCTTGTAATAATACATGTGTATAAACGATAACATGCATGACATCTTGAAGTCTCGGACATTAGTATGAGAAACAATTTATATTTACATATACCAATTGAGATAACTCATCATGAAATTATATAGAAACTAATAATTAACATTTCAATTAAAAAAAATTCTTCAGACGACATCTACTACTATACTACATAATTTGAGATGGAGATATTACAATATTGTCTTTATTTCTATTGCATCTAGTTTCCATTTTACATGTTATAATAATTTCTGATAATTGATCTGTTGACATGAATATCACACAATCTTATCTCATGCTTTTCAGGATACAAAAATATTAATAATGATTTACATGAAGCGGTCGTCGACGTCAATCATGGTTATCCAAAACAAGACAAAATTCAAACTAGGTTAATCTTGTTCAAAGTAGATATCTATCTCGTGGTGTTGAAAACCAAGTGTTTCATTGTTAGACGGAAACAAGTATGATTTTGACTCATCTTAGAAAACGTAAGACTTGTCTAATTACAACGAGACAAATACTTTTTCACACAATGATGTAATTGCTAAACACACAATGAAAATATATTTTGACAATCCAATTATGTGATTAGTATATTTTCATGTACTTTCGGTATTATTGGGACTCTTTAGTCTTTCTACATTAATACCAAATACCATCATGATACGGTACAACGTTTTAAATGCAAAGAAGGGGTGTCTTCTGAAAGACACTAGAATTACTCTCTCTCTCTCTAAAGGATTTTCTTAAGATCAAAGATGAAAGAAAACACATACGTAGGATCTCGTATACAAGTGTAGTGAGACCCATCATGTTGACATATACATGGCCTGATATGGCTTTAGCACTAAGTGTAGCAATCAGTACCAGGCATATCATGGTGAGGAACATTCAAAATTGGTGAAAACCTTTCTATAATGCTTCAGAAGGACTAAATATCAATTTCTCGTCTATGGAGACTCTAGCTTAGATAGTACAAGAAATGTGGAATTTTCAAATGGAATTTTCGGACAGAAGCTGTCATCCGAAAATCCTCAACGGACTACGAACGAGAGATTCGTTCGGAATCCGTCCGTAAATACAGATGGATTAGGAATG
>CM071861.1:479064-492708 GCA_036759665.1 Gynandropsis gynandra | reverse complement strand
TAGTTCAGTAGAAGATAAGGAGATTCTTGCAAGGAGACAAGCGAGGAGCATTGGAGATCGAGCACCACCACTTCGGTTTTGTTTGGTTTTCATGTTTCTTAGACTTTCTACTTTGTTTATGTTTGTTTACAGACGCATGAGCGAATAGTTGTTTTGTTCTAGGAGAAGGGATTAGCCCTTGGCTATCCCGGAACCACTTTTGATTTATCTTTGAATGCATCTTCCCGTTTTCGTTTATCTATTCCCTATCTGAGTGCTTGAATGACTTGTGTTTGCGATGGCCACGTAGATGCATGTGTTAGGGATTAGGAGAAGGACCGAAAGGAGAATTCTAGTCCTAGAAGATCAGGTTTAGAACAACCGAGGTTAGGCCACGAAAGTAGGGTAGCAGCGGTTGAGGGTCAAACGGATGAATCACATGTCTTATGGGTTTAGTTCAAGGTGTCAGCCACGAAAGTAGAGGGTAACTTGACTAGATCATGTGTCTATGCCTCGAGAGAGGGTAGATATCATATTAGGATTGTCTGACTTAGATAACTTGACTGGGATTGCATGATAGATAGGTTGATTGTTGGTTTCGGTAGTCTTGTGGTGAAACCGGTTTCCTAGAACGTTTGTCTCATTCTTAAGAACTAGTTTGTTTATTTTTTTTTTAGTATTTCATTCTTAAAACCATATTTCGTTCGTTAGCAAGTTTGATTCATAGTTTGAGTTTAGGTTGTGTTGCGTAGTCCTTGTGGGATCGACACCTGAAGTACTACACACGTGTCGTGCACTTGCGGATAGTCTAGATTATTTGTTAGATAACGCATCACCATCTCTTCTTATGATTTTTTCATCATAAATATAGTTAATAGAAATCTCATTATTGTTTATATGCTCATGATTATTTTCATCACTTTCATTATGAAAATCATCTTCCTCATTTTTTTCTTTTGGAAAGTTCTCTATGATTTGAGAACTAATATCTTTATCAAAATTCTTTCTTTTTCGAGGATTTTTATCTTTATAACCAAATGGTCTTCCACGCTTTAATCGTGTTGTAGACACTTTTGAAATTTTTCACCCACATGACCTTTTGGTATTTCTACACGAGCATGTGTATTTGAAGCCGGTATATATGATTTTATAAACTGTGTTGTATCATTGAACCCATCTAGAAGTTGATTTGCAATATTTTGTAAATGTATGATATTTTGCACTTTCATATTGCATTGTTTTGGAGGAGGATCAAGATATAACAATGATTGTGTTTTCCATTTTAAATCTTATGAGGCTTGTTTTATTCCTTCTCCGAATGTTGGGAATTAATTATCATTAAAATGACAATCAGCAAAACGAGTTGTGAACATGTCACTCGTTTGTGTTTCAATATCTCTAATGATGGATGGTGAATTATATCCTATATAAATTCCTAATCTTCTTTGTGGGACCATTTTTGTCCGTTACATAGGAGCAATTGGAACATATACCACACAACCAAATACTCGAAGATGAGATATATTTGGTTCCTGATCATTTGCTAATTGCAATGGAGAATATTTATGATAAGCACTTGGCCTTATTTGAATTAGTGTTGCAGCATGTAAAATGGTATGTCCTCAGAAGAAATTGGAAGTTTCGTTTTCATTAGTAATGATTGAGCAATGAGTTGGAGACGTTTAATTAACGACTCTAACATACCATTTTACGTATGAACATGTGGTATGGGATGTTCAATCTCAATGCCAATCGATGTACAATAATCAGCGTTATCAAGCCTCACTTTCTTAATCGGGTAATCGGGGAATAGAGCTCATAATTTTGTTATTTGGGCAAGAAACCTCGCAAATGCAACATTGAGGATTGACAATAGAAAAACGTGTGACCATCTGCTTGAAGCATCAATCAATATCATAAAGTATCGAAATGATCTAATTTGTGGATGAATTGGTCCACATATATCCCCATGTATTTGTTCTAAAATAATGGTGATTCATGCCCAACTTTGACCGATGATGGTCTTATTATCAATTTTCCTTAAGAACAAGCGGTACATATGATCTCATGAGATTGAAATATCTTCTCAGTTTTTTAATGGATAACCATTTGAGTTTTCAATGATTCTCCGCATCATTATTGAACCAGGTGCCCAGTCGATCATGACAAATCTTAAACATATCTTTATACTTTGGATTCAAGGTGGCATCTTATTCAACCACTCTTATCCTTGTGAAATATAATCCAAAGGATAAAGCTAGTATTTTTTCCACAATATGTTTCTTTCTAGAAACCATTGTCGTGATAAAAAGATATTCACGATTTTCATCATTCGTTTTTCAACATGATATCCATTTTGACGAATATCTTTGAAACTTAGTAAGTTTTTTTTAGAGAATAATACATCTTGTATAATAAACTTTGTCCCTCTGGATATTATAAAATTTGCTTCTCCGCATCTCTCAATAATTTGTGCACTTCCAGATATCGTATTGACACTGGATTCATGTATTCTCATCTTGGAGAAATTTTTTATCTTTCAATATTGTGCGTTGTAGAACAATCCGCTAGACATATATCTCCATCGTTGATATTTGAACGTAACATTTTTATGTTAGTTTGATAGATAGATATAGTGATGAACCTGAAATATATGAAAATTATAGTTGCAAATAATGTACAAAAATTTAACAAAATACAATAATAAAAGATACAACTTAAATTAAACACCAAAAGAAAATTACATTTGAAATTAAAATAACAAGCTAAAGCTTAAAAATTCATAAAAGAAAAATCCATGTCATTTTGTTGTACTGCAACAAGGAGAAGTTACAACAACTCGCGATAGGTTTTGAAATCCTTTTACGTGATATTGTTGTTGTAAAATGACATTATCAGCATGGAATGTAGATAATGTCTTCTACAACTTATCATAATCACTTATCTTTTCCCTACTTAGCTCCATTCTGAAGATTGTTTCCAACATCCAAGAATTATATTCATCCACGTATTTGTAATCATGGAATCTCAAATTCAACCAGTCATTCTTTGCCTTTGAGAGGATCACATATTTTTGGTGATTAAATCGATCTTTAAGAGATGTCCACAAATCTGCGGGATCTTCTTTTGTTCGATATTTTTTAACCCATTGGTAATATGATGGCGTATAAATATCATGATTTTTGCCTTTTTTTTTTTCCTTATGAGGAATTATTATATTTATCAATAGTGGCAATGAGCTTTTTGCCTTTTAAATGCATTTTCGCATCAAATACCCATGTCATGTAATTTTTCCCAGAGGCATCAATTGCCGCGATTTTGAGATTTACTAGGGTCAACATGATAAATTCAAGTTATTCATTATCATAATAATATTTAGAATATGATATAGAAATAAATATATTAATAAATTGAAAATTAAATTAATAGATAAAATTAAATGACATGAATAAATGACATAAAAATAAATTATTAGGTGGTATGGCCTCCTTTATGAATAATAAATAAAAGATAAATACAGAGGTAGTAAGATATTACCTGGTAGCCGAGTCTATAAAATTATATAATATAAAATATATATTCTATGTTTGTTATTTAGTGCATGATGTCCGAATTTTAGTCTATGATATACGATATTCAGTTCATGATGTCCGGTATTCAAGTATTAGTATTCAGTCCAATATGTCGGTATTTAGTCCATGATGTTCATATATATATATATATATATATATATAATAGATTGAGTCCAAAATGAAAACTAAAATTGATTGAAAATAAAATAGATAAATTTTAAAAAAATTACGGTTTTTTTACGGTGTAAATTTGTTTACTGTGTAAATTCTTTACGGTGTGAAATATATTATTTTTATTTTTTTTATAAAAAACGTACATACTGATAACGTGTTAAAAAATTAATTAATAATAATACTATGATCGTAAATATATATATAGGATATATGTTATAGATATATGTATAAAAATATGTTTGTATATGTAAGATAGATACATATAGATGTTAATAACATGATATATGATATGTATATACAAAATATATGATATATATATATAATATCATGTTATAAATATATTTATATATGATATATCTAATGGAGAAAATGATAGAAAATTTACTTAGAACTTGAATATGAGAGAATGAAGAAAGAACAATAAAAGTTTTGAAATTTGTAAATTATGTATTAAAATTAATGGTTACATTGTCTATTTATAAAAAAATAAATATAATTTTTCAATTTAAAAAAATCATAAATTCATTATAATCTTTTTATAAAAAAATCATTACCATTCATCCTATTTTATATAATTATAAATAATTATAATTATAATAAATATCATATAATTTCGTAGTAAAGTGATTTTCCATTACGAATAGTAAGAATGAAAAACATATTGGATGTGAAAGATAAATATAAACATGTTGGGTCCTCCACGACCAACTAAGCTTTTGTATGTTTTTGTGAGACAGTACACGTTCACCTGTTTATATATATATTATATATGAACCCTTTGCTTCTTCTTCTTCTTCACACTCTCCATTACTCTCTCTCTCTATCTATATATAGAGAGAGAGAGAGAGCAAAGAAAGAAAGTGAGCGCAGATCAAGATGGAGAAGCAGGGCACGTGCATTACTAACACATAAACACACACATGTATATATATATATATACAGCCTATATATGGTGAATATATGTGTATGATGATCATCACCGTCTACATATGAGATGTGTCATGCAGTGTATGTAAAGATGAGTTAGTTCTTCATGTGCCCTTCTTCCCCATCCTGACCACATCACCTTTGTTTTCCATTGGAAGCTCTTGTTACCCTCTTCTTCTTTTTTTTTTTCTTCTTTTTTTTTATTTTCAGGAAATTTGTTTGGAGAAATAATCAATCATAAGTTCGACTTTCTTTCTTTTTTACTAATCGGAGAAAAATCCGTATGCACTACTTCTAGTGAGTATTAGATCGACTCCAAAACTTGTACGATACTTTAAAAATCTTACAAATTAGATAATTCGTTAATAAATTTCAGTGTTGTAAAAATAGCTAGAGCTACTAGTTGAATTAGCCGCTAATTAGGTGTTTTTGTTCTTTTTATTTTTTTAATATATTTAAATTTTCAAAATTATAAATATTATATTAAAAATAACATGAATAACAAAATATTATATATAAAATATAAATTCGTATAAATGAATTATCTAATAACACAGTGTATTAAAGGTAATATGTCAGTATCAAAATACCTTTATCTTTGAATCATTGTTTTTGAGTCAGGGTTTTGCGGTATTGTTGAGATGGACGAATAGATGATGATGGCGTACGGATAAATGAAGACAAATGGAAACGAAGACAACAAACGAAGACGAAAATGACTACGAACCAACAACGAACGATATTTAAAATTAGAGAAATTGGCAAACGAAGACGACCAGCGGCACTCAAAACTGGGAGAATCGCATGGCGAAAAGAGAAACAATCAAAACGACGTCGTTTTGGTCTCTACCAAAAATTCGTTATTTTGGTTTAATTTTTTTAAACAAACTACCAAAATGAGGTTGGGAGACCAAAATGACTGTATATTTAAAAATAATCCCCATTGGCGATCGATTTTCTCGTAATCGGCCGTCCAGACGGCGATTAGTCGCCGATTTTTCTCTGGCAGTTTAATAGGGCCAATTTTTTATTCTGGACCCCGAGAGTTATTTCTTTTAATCTCAATGGATCCATAGACAGTCAAGTGAAATCCAATCCACGAAATAATTTGATTTATGGACATATCGTTGTGGTAAAGGTTGTAATGCCAGAGGAATCATTACTGCAAGGCATAGAGGGGGAGGGCCCTAATACATTACAAAATTTTTCTTTAGCCAATGATCCAATAATAGAACAAATTGGAATTTTTGTATTGAATTTCTTTCTAACAAGTTCGGCAGCGGATCGCGGACGGAGATTGGCCCTCGAGTGCAAAGGTAGAAGGGAGTTTGACTGCAAGACCCACCCGTCGAGCAGGGACGAAAGTCGGCCTTAGTGATCCGACAGTGCCGAGTGGAAGGGCCGTCGCTCAACGGATAAAAGTTGTCTAGGCGGCGATTAGTCGCAGATTTTTCTCTGGCTGCTTAATAGGGCCGACTTTTCATTAGTCGGGCAGTTCGACACCTCAGAACGCCTGGGCCGACTTTTACAACACGGGTAAATTGTAAAAAATAGAATGAAAATTTTGAAACAATTAAGTTCCAAATGAAAATCAAGTGGACGACCATTGTTACAAGAAATGCAACAAACAACAACATTGTTAACACTACAAAGACACCAACTCTTTTCATTGGTTCTTGTCTTGTTTTCAGGATTAACCATTTCTTCTTCTCCTTGGAGCAATCCAAAGTGGGTATGAAGAGATCTTTCTTGCTCGACTCTCCACAAATTTCTTTTTTCTTTTTATTTGAAAAAAAAAAGAAAAAAAAAAGAAAAAAAAATGATCTTCCCTCGGATGCTCCTTGGATTCTTTTTCCTGCATAAAAGTTGAAAAGCAGAGGAAAGTAGACTAAAGTTATGGCTTTCTAAAGCAATCTATCTTCCTTTTTTTTTCTTTTATTCAAACAAAAATCCCAAATACTCTAATATTTTTCATGAAATTAGAGCAATTATCATCACTTATTTAAGAAAATCAATCAAAAATAGTTTCTTAGATTCAACCAACACACAAACTAATTTCAATAAAAACCAAACTCAATGATATTCATCCATTTACATTAACATTTTCCACACAACATCGGCTTATAAGAACTAATTCGTAAGTATCTTTCTCGTACGAAAAAAAAAAAAGAGAAAAAACGAATCGAACCTGAAAAGAATAGTTGTCGAGAATTCAGCTGAAACCCGAAGATCTCACCTTCCATAGCATTTGGTGCGCAGTTCAGTTCAGTTCGGTTCGGTTCAGTTCAGTTCGACCTTAGGATTTGATCCGCAGCTATTAATCATGGCCGTCCAAACCTTTAGCCCGGGGGAAACACCCTTATCAGCCATAATAACAAGAAATTCCACAGCTTTATTAATCAAACCTTTCTGACATAACCTGCAAATCACCTCATCGGATTTTGAATTCTGAATCCCTAATCTCTTGTCAAAAGCTTCCTCCAACAAACAACAAGCTTCAAAAACTCGATCTAAACCAATAAACCCATCGATCATAATCTCATACGAATGTTTGCTCCGTTCAATCCCTTTCTTCCCCATCTCGTTCCATAGACTCTTTGCTTCGATCACATCACCCGTCTTAACCATTGCTTTTAACAGTACATTGTATGTAATCACATTCGGCATACAACCCAATTCCTCCATTGAAGACATTACTTTTAACGCACCCTTTAGATCATTTTTCTTACATAAACCCTCGATGTATACATTGTACGTGTACACATCAGGAACTAAACCTAACACAAGTAACTCATCAAACAACTCGTCTGCCTTAACGTAATCCCCATCTGCAATAACACCCTGTAATATGATGGTATAATGAACAATATCGGGCTCTATTCGATCGTTTTTCATCTGATTAAATACACCTAAAGCTTCTTTTCCCTTTCCTCCGTCGATAAGAAACTTCATTATATTTGCATAATCTCTTAATCCTGGGCAAAACCCAGTTGTTCTCAAACATTCTATAAATGGAATGATATCAAAGCTTGACCCATTTTTGTGCTTACAGAGAGAACTCAGCAGCAAAGAGTAGAGTCTTGGATCAACGATATAGCCGTCATTACACATATATGTTATCATCTCGGCGGCAGAATCAACCTCGCCGATTCTACAAAGAGCACCGATCAATATTCTAAAAGACGACCCGTCCAGCCTAATTCCCATACCACAAGCCTTCGATAAGACCTCGTGAACCCTTTTAAGACCTTTTGTATGTCTAATAAGAACAGAGAGTAAGGCATTGAGCGAGTAAGAAGAAGGCACACACCTGAAGTTAGGCACTCTGGAGAATACATCGATTGCTTCTTCGATTCGACCCGAAATTCCATAAACCCTAATGACATCGACGAAAATTGATTCGGGTGTCTCGAAATTCTCCGACTTTTCGAGGTGATCAAGAACAGAAGCTATGTGTTCTCGCTGAGAGGTTTTAGCTAGGGTTTTAATAACGAAGCTGTATGCTTTAGGAGTTGGGTCGCAGTTATGGAGGCGGAATGAGGTAATGAGGCACGACAAAAGACTGTCGGCGTTTGAAGTCTCCGGTTGACGAACTGAGTTCCTCGAATAGACGACCAGACCTCGTCTGAGTTCTTCCATGGCGTCTTTCTGTTTGAGATTTTCTATCCATTTGGTTTTGAAAGGGGAGTGAGGAAATCTTCCGTACTTTCTCAGGAAACTACACTTGCGATTCCATGAAGACGATTTTGCCATTTCGATCGATCGATCGATCGGAAATTACATTACATTCATCCACCGTTCCGCTCAAGTTTGTAAGCTTCGATGATGAAAGCATTCGGTTAAATGTAAAATGAGACCGGTTAAATGCTATTGGCTAGAATATCATTCTTTCAATAATTAATTTAATACATTTTTATTTTTTATTGAAAATGGAATATTAATTTTAATATCTTTACAATTTATAAATATTACTAAAAATTTAATTTTTATTAAATAAAAAATGTGTTACGAAATTTTTCATCTCTAGAATTAAAAATAAAATTCTCTCTAATCTCTTTTATATCACAGAGCAATTTTCTTTCTTATCTATGTATGGAGAATAGATCGATTTTAATGAAATCTTCTCATATATTGTTTGAATCATAACAATTAGAGTTGTCTTGATAATGTGTGCTTCATTGAATTATTCACCTTGAGCAATTTGACGTTAAAATTGTGTTTCTTAATGGAGAACTTAAAGAAGAAATGTATATGTTCTAACCAGAAGTATTTTCAAACAAAGAAAATAGAACTTTGTTTGTAGACTAAATAAATCTTTATACGGTCTCAAACAGATATCGAGATATTGGTATAAGATATTTGATTCTTTCATAATTAACTTAGGATACAACAGAGTGATTGCAGATCCTTGTGCACACAACAAGAGATTTAGTGATGATGATTTCATTATTTTTTTGTTGCATATTGATGACATGTTGGTAGCAGACCCCAACAATGATCATATTTAAGAAGTGAAGACTCAATTGGCTAAGGAGTTTTAGATAAAAGACTTGCGCTAAGCAAACAAGATTCTGATGATACAAATTCACCAAGATAGAAATAATGGGGAGATTTGGCTTTTACAAAAGAACTATATCAGTAAAATCTTGTGTTGTTTCAACATGCAAGATTGTAAGCCAATTTCTATCATCCTCCTATTAATTTCAAGTTATCCTCCAAGATAAGTTCTAGCACGAAAGAAGATATGATGGAGATGTATCGAGTATCGTATACATCAATAGTGAGCAGTTTGATGTTTTTCATGGTATGTACTAGACCAGACATTGCATGAATAGTGAGAGCGGTTAGTCGATACATGGAAAAGCTTAGAATTGAGCATTGGACTGTTGTAAAGAGGATCTTAAGATACATCAAGGAAGACTTGACTGTTAGTGGGTATGTCGATTCGAATTATGCCGATGACCTCGACAAAAGCAAATCTACCATAAGATATATATTCATTTTTGCTGAAGATACTATAAGTTGGGTGTCAAAACTACAGTCTATTGTCGTGACATCTACGACAGAGGTCGAGTATGTCACGACTACATAATGTTGGTGGATGAGCTTGCTTATAAACAAGATAATATTGTCTTATTCTTTGATAGTCAGAGCATTTTTCATCTTGCATAGAATCCAATATTTCATCCAATGACGACACATATAAGGGTAAAATATCATATTATATGATAAAAGGTGGAGAAAGGCAGCATGGATATTCAGAAAATCTACACAAAGGAAAACATGGTAGATATGTTGACGAAATTAGTAAACGGTGGAAATATTATTTGGTGTCGATCTTTTATGGGTCTAGCGGAAAAATAAGCAACGTGATAAATGCTAAGTGTAAAGGAAGATGAAATACAATAAAAATGGTTTTAGATGAGAGAATGTAGAAGTGTGGTAAATCCATCGAATTCAGTGGATTTTACCCAAAGTGACGGGTCTCAAATTATTATGGTGGGTTCCATATTTTTTGTTAGAAAATTTCCTTTATATAAGGAGGGATTTTAGAGAGTTTAAAATCATACCAAAATTACAAAACAACAAGAAGAAAAGGAAAAACGGGGAGAGAAAATAGATTTTTCTAGTTTTTAAAATTCTTTTTTTGGTTCTTTAAAATAGTCTTTCTCCTCGTAAAAGAGAAAAATAGTGGTGTTTTCTCCTTACAGTTTGAAAGAATTGTTGTAAAATTTTTAGAGTCAGTAAAAACATTCTACTGTTTGTCCTTGGACGTAGACACTTTGTCAAACCACGTAAAAACCAATATCTCATTTTTTTCTATTTTTCTCGTGTTTACTTTGTTGTCTAATAGTTATTTATCAACGTCTGATTATAACATAACGGAATGCGAGTTCCTAGGAGGAATATAAAGCGACCATTTTGGTTCGATTTTGTAAATCAAATCAAACCGAATTGAATTGAATAATATCATTTTAATTAGTTTCAGATATATGTAAAATAATTAATTAAATCTAGTTTTATTTAATTATTAACCAAATAATTATAATAATTTATTGAGTATTCTAAAAAATTTTAACCAAATTAGTATATCTCTTATAAATATATATATTAATAATTTAAAATAAATATTTTTTTCATTATATATTATATTTTATAACATGTTATTTCATAAAATATACTAATACTTTAAAAACAATTGAATTTTTGTCTATTTACAATTAATAAAATAAAATTTGTAACCATAGCTTTGCGTGTTATAACCGAAATTGAAATGTCCTCTAAGAAAATCAAATTAAACCATTTAAAAATTCAACTAATCTTTAATTATCGTTTATTAAATATGAATAATTTATATTTACTAAATCCGAATCGAAAATAACGTGAAGTAGCAAATTCTCGTAAGAAACTCGTGCCGGGCCTGCTTGTCACGTTGTTTATGTTACGGGAGAGACAGCTTACAACATTTGACATTTCGTAAAAATAGCGACACATGTCAAAATTATACAAATCTTAAATATGTTTAAATATAATTTTATTTATTAAAGGTTTTTTAATAATAATACTGAATTATAGACGCTTTATAAAAAAAATTATATGAGAAATATTCACTAGTAACAAATAAAATAATATTTTTGGTAATTAATTTAGTAATAACAAAATTTAAGAGAATATAAAAAATATCATTGTAGAGTTGTTTTGCTTCACGTATATCCTCAAATACATAATTAAAAATAAAGAAAATATAAATTTCCTTTTATTTTGTTTGTATGTCAACGTCAACTCCTATCTGTCATGGCTACGGAACAATCCGCTTCATCCTCTGCTCACACTGTAACTGCCGCCACATTCAATACCCGAGAACCGCAGAAAACACTTCTTACGGTTAACATGGGCAATGTCACCAAACTCACAAGCACGAACTATCTTACTTGGAGTATACAAGTAAAAGTGCTTCTAAGGAGAGGATGCGCTTAAAGGCTGTTGAAGAATACAGAGCTCGGAAGGGATGGTCCTCAAGACCAGGTCTTCAGTTTCCTTCCATTACGATCCAACCAGATGGGGCATGACAACATTTTTGTAGCAACTTTAGCTCAGTGTGTCTGCCTCCGCATTGTGGCTGGTAAAATTTTATGTTACTGTTGACTGGCCCTATGATATTGCTGCCACAGCTGATCATATGGTCTTGATCTTCTAGGTTGTAACAGTGCATTCATAGCTATTTAATTGAGAGATTCCTTCGGATATATATACACAGGTTAATCTTGGGAATTTACCCAATGACTTGCAATAATAACATAAACACGTAGAGATGTTACTACATATTGAGAGTTCTTCACATTGTTTATTTCTGGAAGATCTATAATCTTAAATGTAAGCTTGGCTCTACTGCCACATTGCAGCAACCCTAACAGAGAGTAACAGAAGTAATTGTTTTCAAGTAAAAATTCATGCTTTTATCCTCGGGGTTGCGCGTAGATGAAGCCCTCCATCAACATGAAGTGTAAGCATTCTCTTGTAAGTCACATTTCTCTTCTCATCAGCCATTTCGAAGCGAAAAAAGCGAAGAAGGGCCATTGATACTATCTTCATCTGCCGGTATGCAAAATCCTTGCCCAGACAGATTCTTGGACCAGCCTGCATACACAGTCAAAGTTTCATCCATCAGCAAAAAGAGCTTTCAGGTATTTAAATATTTATCTAACATTTATTTCTGCTAGAAGAAGATACAAACATGAAAGCTTATGAACTTGAACGGTGATTGGGGCTAGAAAACCCCGTCCTTGAGCCATCTCTCAGGCTTAAAAACCTCAGCATCTGGTCCCCAAATGGTTACCATCCTACCCATTGCATAAGCCACTTAGTAAACGTTGTCGCCCTTTTTCACTCTATAGCCGTCAGGAAGAATGTCATCATTTTCCGCACACCTCATATCCTTTGGAAACCCACAAATCAAATACATTGTATTCATTTAAGTGTAACTGTATAAACGTGAAACCAAAGAAGCTTTTGAGTATGTTTATGTACCACAGGGACGGGAGGGTAAAGCCTCAAGGTTTCTGACAAAGCTGCTTGGAGATACTGCATCTGATCAAGAGACTCTTCCGTTATTCTTTGAATGAAATATTCTATATTTGTTGTTTCCTCCTGACTTCCTGTCACTTGTCTAACTTCTTCAGCTACCTTCTCTTGAACAAGTGGGTTTTTGCACATCATGTATAAGAACCATGAAAGGGCCGACGCACTTGTGTCCTTCCCGGCTATCATGAAATTCAGAATTATATCTCTCAGGTACTTCTCTGTCATTGTCTCTGGATCCTTCTCGCTTTCCACAAGAAACCTCGAAAGTATATCCTCCCTGAGAGACTTGAATCCGAAAAACGTTTGTAGAGACGTTAAACTGACTTATTAGTGTGTGTTGAATGAACGTTGATCTTACCGAGTCTTTTTGTGAGGCATGTTGTCTACTCTTGGTGCGAATGAGATTGTAGACGAAGTTGTCTATGGTAGTGATGTTATCCTTGAGCTTTGCTTGTGATCCAATGTTGAAATACCTTTTCAGCTTCCAAAGAGGATCAATGAATCTAGAATTGGTCGCAGTGTTTGCTTCGTCAAAGGCCTTCATGAATTCATCACCTTCTCTGCTCAACCCATCCAAACATCTTATAACCGGTGCTCAAGCTTAACTTGATAACGTGTCTGCTTCAGAAGCGTAAGTCACGTGTTAAGTTTGAAGCATAGACATTATTAAGGCTTATATAAATAATTGTTCTGATTCCATGAATACGAGTCTGCTGATTGAGAGCTTTAGCATTTACAGGAAGAAACTCACTTAGCAGAGAGGAGGCTGGAGCGAAGGCGGTGTATGGAGAGGGGAGAGAGAGGAGGCTGAGCGTCGGGCGAGAGTCGAGCGCGGACGCGGAGTCGAGCGCGGAGAGGAGGCTGAGCGTCGGGCGAACCTCTGGTCGGGCGAGAGTCGAGCGCGGCCGGC
>CM071861.1:369875-479056 GCA_036759665.1 Gynandropsis gynandra | reverse complement strand
GATGTTGCCTAAAGTGGCCCACCGACTTCCCTTTGTTTTAAGTTAAGTTTACTTAACTTAATGAGCAGTTAAGGGCCGCGACCCGCTCGGGCGGTCGTTGTACCCGCTCGGGTACGGCTAAGGGGGGGAGGGGCGGGGGGGGGGGGGGGGCTGAGGGTCGGGCGAGCCTCTGGTCGGGCGAGAGTCGAGCGCGGAGAGGAGGCTGAGCGTCGGCGAGCCTCTGATCGGGCGAGAGTCGAGCGTGGACGTCGGTATTGATTTCGGTTTCAGTTTTCCAGAGGCTTGGGTTTTTCAGAGGTTGGGGTTGGAGGCGTTTTTTAGAGGTTTAGGTTCAGGGGAAATTTAGGTTTAGGGTTAAGGGTAGTTTCGTAATAAATATTTCTGATCGGGCGAGAGTCGAGCGTGGACGTCGGTATTGATTTCGGTTTCAGTTTTCCAGAGGCTAGGGTTTTTCAGAGGTTGGGGTTGGAGGCGTTTTTTAGAGGTTTAGGTTCAGGGGAAATTTAGGTTTAGGGTTAAGGGTAGTTTCGTAATAAATATTTATATTAGGGGCATTTATGTAATTTTTGCGGGTACCCGCGGGTACCCGTTGTGAAATAAATGCCCTCAATTCACACTGATCACGGCGCACAGATCTCATTCACATCCTCCACAGCCTCAGCAATCGTGGCAACCGCAGGCTCACAATGCGCTCGCGCCGTACTATGATTCTGGTTCGTGGCTTCTTGACAGTGGGGCTTCGCATCATATCACATCCGATCTTCAAAATCTGGCACTTCATAGTCCATACCGTGGAGGAGAGGATGTGATTGTTGGTGATGGCTGGACCCTACCAATAACTCACACGGGTTCTTTTTCTATGCCTTCTACCACACGTCCTTTATCGTTTACTAATGTGCTTTGTGTGCCATCGATTCATAAAAATCTCGTCTCGGTCAACCAGCTTTGTAATACTAATGGAGTTTCTGTGGAATTCTTTCCACATCTTTTTCAGGTGAAGGATCTCAGCACGGGGGCACCAATCCTAACAGGTAAAAGTAAAGACGGTATCTATGAGTGGCCGCTCAAACCCTCCTCTGCGTCAACCTTTGTTGCTTTCAGTAGTGTCAAGTCCACTTTGTCCGAGTGGCACTCTCGTTTAGGTCATTTATCCCTTCCTATGTTAAAGCATGTCGTGTCTAAGTTTCATTTGCCGTTGTCTCGGAATTCCTCCATTATGTTTTGCAACTCTTGCGCTCGTAATAAAAGCCATAAACTTCCTTTTGCTCAATCTACTATCACTTCCTCTATGCCTCTAGAAATACTTTTTTCTGACGTATGGATGTCTCCGCTTGCTTCCATCGATGGCTTCAAATACTATGTCCTTTTTGTTGATCATTTCACTCGTTACTCTTGGTTATACCCACTTAAAGCCAAATCTCAAGTCCTTGACACGTTTATGAAGTTCAAAGCTCTTGTCGAAAACAGATTCAACACTAAAATCAAAACACTTTACACTGATAATGGAGGTGAATACATTTCCCTAGCCTCCTTCCTTTCCTCCCATGGTATCTCTCATTTCACTACCCCACCCCACACACCCGAGCACAACGGCATTTCGGAACGTCGTCACCGACACATAGTCGAAACTGGCATGTCTCTTCTTATGCATGCGTCCCTCCCTCTCTCTTTTTGGTCTTATGCATTCACCATGGCTGTCTATCTGATCAATAGAATGCCAACTCCAACACTTTCCATGTCATCACCTTACATAAGTCTCTTTGGGGTTGATCCGAATTATGAGAAACTTAGGGTCTTTGGGTGTCTCTGTTATCCTTGGCTTCGCCCTTACTCCTCCCACAAATTATCCCCTCGATCTACTCCATGTGTCTTCCTAGGATACTCTCCCACACAAAGTGCCTATCTATGTCTAGAGCCCGTTACCTCTCGTATCTATGTGTCTAGACACGTTGAGTTTCATGAAAACATCTTCCCTTATGCGGCCTACTCAAAATTCTTCCCGTCCATGTCATCACACCCTTCGTCATCATCCCCCTTGTCTTCGGACCCTACTGTTTCTCTCGTCCCCTCCTCTGTTCCATCGTCCTCGGGTCTGCCCCCCAGCTCGGATTCTTCACCTGCTGTGACTCCTACCGTGGACACTCATGTGGATCGTGATGATGCCGAACCTGTTACAGTTGCAGACACCTCTCAGCCAGTCTCCCTGCTCGATCATGCTGCCGTGACCTCTGTATCCACCTGCTCAAGCACTGATCCTGAAGCTACGGTGCAGCCTACAACAAATCTGCATCCTATGACGACACGGTCCAAGAACAACATCACTAAGCCAAACAAGCTATTCTCCCTCTTGGCCACGGCGTCAGGGACTGACATTGAACCTACTTCAGTTGCCCAAGCATTAAAAGACTCAAACTGGCGCAAGGCTATGACAGAAGAGTTTGATGCGCTTATTCGAAATGGCACATGGACCCTAGTTCCCCCCGAGGCTGCTCCCAACATTGTGGGATGTAAGTGGGTCTTCCGTGTTAAACGAAAGCCTGATGGATCTATTGAACGGTACAAGGCACGTTTGGTTGCTAAAGGATTTCATCAGCGTCCGGGAGTTGACTTTCATGAGACGTTCAGCCCCGTTGTCAAACCGGCAACCATTCGACTTGTCCTAAGCATTGCTGTCACCAAAGGTTGGCCCCTTAGACAACTTGATGTTAACAATGCCTTTTTGCAGGGACGTCTAATTGAAGAGGTCTATATGTCTCAACCACCGGGATTTATTGACAAGGATAATCCAACGCATGTTTGCAAGTTACAAAAGGCTATCTATGGGCTTAAACAAGCACCTCGGGCATGGTATTCTGAACTGCGCAACTTCCTCGTCACACATGGGTTTCGTAACTCTCTTGCCGACCCATCTCTCTTTATTCTTCGAGATCACGAAGTCTCTATCTTCGTTCTCGTCTATGTGGATGATCTTGTTGTGACAGGTAGTTGTTCTACGCGAGTTCAAAACTTCATCACGGCATTGGCGATTCGGTTCTCTCTGAAAGATCTTGGCAATTTCTCCTTCTTCCTTGGGGTTGAGGTCTCTCGCTCGGACACAGGCCTAATGCTCACACAACACAAATACATCAATGATCTCCTAGTCCGGACACACATGCAGGATGCTAAGCCGATACAGACGCCTATGGCTTCAACGTCGCGACTCACAATTCGCTCGGGGACACCTCTAGATGATCCATCGGAGTATCGGACAATCATTGGCAGTTTGCAATACCTGTCGCTCACTCGCCCGGATGTAAGTTTTGCTGTCAACAAGCTATCTCAGTTCATGCACGCTCCAACGGATCTTCACTGGCAAGCCGCAAAACGTGTTCTTCGTTATCTTAACGGAACGCGTACTGCTGGTGTCTTTCTCTCGGCCTCCAACATGCTCCAGTTGCATGCATTTAGTGATGCGGACTGGGCTGGTGATTGTCATGACTTCACTTCTACGGGGGCATATATTGTATATCTTGGACGACATCCGATTTCTTGGTCATCCAAGAAACAAGGTAGTGTCTCTCGATCATCAACTGAAGCTGAGTATCGGTCAGTAGCCAACACGTCCGCGGAACTTCGATGGCTCATGTCCTTGCTATCTGAACTTGGTGTTTCTCCTACGGGTACGCCTACTATCTACTGTGATAACGTCGGGGCCACCTATCTCAGTGCTAATCCAGTGTTTCACTCACGTATGAAACATCTAGCTTTGGATTTTCTTTTCGTTCGGGGTCAAGTTCAAGACGGTTCTCTTCGGGTTTCTCACGTCACCTCCCGCGATCAGCTTGCTGACATTCTGACGAAGCCGCTTCCTTCTTTCTCTTTCCATGATCTCTGTGTCAAGATCGGAATCACCTTCCGTGCTCCGTCTTGAGGGGGCATATTAAGGAAAGTTTATATTTAAGGAAAGGGGGGCATATTAAGGAAAGTTTATATTTTATATTAAGGAAAGTTTATATTTTATATTTAGGAAAATTTATATTTTATATTAAAGAAAATTTATTTATTTAGGATTTTCAATTGTCTATAAATAGTCTTGTAAACCCTTCGTTATAGAATAAAAAATACATTAGCTATTAGATATTAGATAACTATGGTCCATCGATTTTGACACCTCCTCCTCGCCTTGTATCGTTTGTTTACGTTTGTGCCATCATGTCTTTATCTTATCCTAAAGCCATATATTGCTCTCCTCAATTTTAATGTCAGTGGGAAGCGCATTTCAATCTTTTTTTTTTCGTCTTATACAATTAATATTTAATTTGTTTTATATTTTTAGTTCACATTTGTAAAATGTACTGCCTATACATTTTTTTGAATAATATTTAGACTAATGTAAAGTATATTTTAAGGTAAATATTTGTATTTAAAAATATTTTTTATTTCTTCTATTCATCAACTATTTTTTTAAGGCAATGAAAACACATATTTTGTTTTAAAAGTTGGATATGATTTTCATATATTGAAGTAAAATGCGATCATGGAATTCTAATTAACGTGTGTTATTAAAACATGGCCACGTCTATTAAATTTATTGTGACTAAATATTATATTAAAATCTCAAATCTGATAAGAATATTAAAAATAATTATCCACACCAAATCACATTTTATTTTAAGTTTACCGTTGACCCTATCATGCGGAGCGTGTCGTCACGCGATAAATAGGCGCGTGAAGCGGGAAAAGTCGCCCTTAAAAACTGAGAAGATGATGATTGATCAAGAAAAAGAAAAAAGACAGAAGCCCAAAGGAAACTTTTTTTTTTCTATTTTTCTTTTGAGGTTTGGAGAAGAAGAAAGGGGAGAAAATCGAAAAGCAGCAGAAACGGGAGATTCCAGCTGACTTTCTCTCTAGCTGTGTTCGAAGAGGATGGGGAAGATTTTCTAGGGTTTTCTCTGGTTCCTGGGATTTTCCCGGTTAATTTCGACCGCTGAAGCTTCTCTGTGTTCCGTTTTCCGGTGTTTTGTCCGTCTTTCTTCTTTGTGGTCGTCTTGGATTTGGAGCTAGAGATGTCTTCGTCTTCGGCTTCGGCTACTGTGGCGGTGGACAAGGCGACGAGCGATCTTCTGCTCGGTCCTGATTGGACGACGAACATGGAAATATGCGATTCTGTCAATTCGCATCACTGGTAACTTCTCATCTGATTAGAATTTGGTTTCTCGGTGTTTTGAATTTTTCATAATTTTTGTTGACTTTTGTTGTAATTCTGGATAGAATAGAATCTTCCTATTGATTATGAAACCTGCAATCTAATGGAAATTTGAGGAATTTTGGAAACATGAAGGAATTCAGACATTTGGATTTGATGGCTTTGCAATTCGTACTCTCCGATCAATCACTGATTGGAATCATACTGTTGAATTGCTCAGGCAGGCCAAAGATGTTGTTAAAGCTGTGAAAAGGAGGCTTCAACATAAGAGCCCTAGAGTTCAATTACTTTCATTGACGGTATTGATTTACCTTTTGTGTTTACTTTCATACTTCCATTGACGGCCTTTGACTCTCTCTACCAATTCGTCTGTTCTAGCTTTTGGAGACGTTGGTGAAGAACTGTGGAGATTATTTGCATTTTCACATTGCAGAGAAAAATATACTCGGAGAAATGGTCAAGATCGTGAAGAAGAAGGTAGTGCTCTGTGTAATTTGCCCTAAGTGATGATGATGATGCTTCATGATTCTGATGCTCAGAAGAATTTTGCAGGCAGATATGCAAGTAAGGGACAAAATCTTGGTTTTACTCGACTCATGGCAAGAGGCGTTTGGGGGTGCCGGGAGCAAATACCCTCAATACTACTGGGCATACGATGAGTTACGGGTTAGTAATTTGCTTCAAACTAACAATTTCCACTTTGTTGGATCACTTGATTGGATCATTCGATATTTGAATGTTAATTACGGGTAAGCCCTTTTATCGTTCTTTGACATTGTGAATGATCATTCGATATTTGAATGTTAATTACGGGTAAGCCCTTTTATCGTTCTTTGACATTGTGAATGATCATTCGATATTTGAATGTTAATTACGGGTAAGCCCTTTTATCGTTCTTTGACATTGTGAATGATCATTCGATATTTGAATGTTAATTACGGGTAAGCCCTTATCGTTCTTTCTTGACGGTGTGAATGATCATTCGATATTTGAATGTTAATTACGGGTAAGCCCTTATCGTTCTTTCTTGACGATGTGAATGGTCATTCGCGTAATAATATTTCTCATTTGGTGTTACAGCGTTCTGGAGTTGAATTCCCTCGGCGTTCTATAGACGCAGTCCCTGTGATCACACCACCAGCGAGTCATCCTACGTTAAGACAGCCTCATACAGGTTACGGAATTCCTCATGTGGGTTATGGAATGCCCAGCGGTTCTTCGAGAAGACTTGATGAAGCAATGGCTACCGAGATTGAGGGCTTAAGGTAAGTGGACCTTCCCCTCCGTTAAATAGTTATTCTGCAATTTTTAGATGCGGGTTTTACCATTTCACTTCATTTTCTGTTATTGATTAAGCGTAGCTTGTCAAGTCTCGAGTCTATGCGGGACGTGATGGATCTCTTGAGTGACATGCTACAAGCTATGGATCCTAGTGACCGTGCGGTATTGGAACTTTCCATTTATAACTATATCGATGGTTGCACAAAATTGAACCGTGTTTTTCCCATTCTTATAGGCCGTGAGAGATGAAGTCATCATCGACTTGGTCGAGCGTTGTCGTTCGAATCAGAAAAAGCTGATGCAGATGTTAACCACCACCGGGTTAGTTCTTTGTTCCCATGAACCGTTGTATATTTCGATACGTATAGTTGAGGCATTCTATGATGGAGCCGAGCGTTGTTGATTTATGTGGTAGGGATGAAGAACTTTTAGCTCGGGGGCTCGAATTAAACGATAGTCTACAAACGCTGTTGGCAAAACACGATGCGATCGCATCGGGATCTCCTCTCACAGTCTTGCCTTCAAAACCAATTGATTCAAGCCCCAAGTCATCTGAAGCTAAAGATTCAAGTTCAGGACCAAGTTCTAGTTCCCCTGTGCCGGCCACTGTTTCTGTGGTGAAAAGCCCAATTGATGAGGAAGATGAAGAAGAAGACGAGTTTGCGCAATTGGCTCGGAGGTGTGTTTTGATTTGAATTCATAACTAATGGGGTCTCGGTGTTTGACATTTGATAAACGTCGGTCGGTGTTGTATTGTTTCAGGCATTCGAAACCAGCAACGATGCCTAAAGACGAGAATGGTTCAGAGTCTCAGATTCGATCAAGCACGGATGTTGCTGCTGCTGTAAGCAATGCTCTTGCTCTTCCGGATCCGCCTCCACCCGTCAACACTACTAAAGAACAAGACATAATCGATCTGTTAAGTATCACATTATCGACCTCTTCTCCTCCTTCCACTCAGCCGCAGCCTCTCTCCGATCAAAACCTTCATACATATCCACAGGCTTCTCAACATTACCCTGTAAATCAAGGGCAGTTACCCTATGACAGCTATGTTGCCCCTTGGGCCCGTACACAGCAGCCGCAGCAGCCGCCTCCACCGCATAGTCAAGGGCAGGGGTATTCCCCTCGGGTAAACGACACTATGCCCCAGTATCAGCCACGACCTCACGCAGGGCCTGAGCCACAATGTTATCCACAGTTCGGGACACATCCTCCAACTAGACCACAGTATTCTCAGTACAATTACGGTTATCCTCCACCACCATGGGCCACAGGCGTGGACAACAACATGAGCAGTTCCACGACCGGGAACGTGTACTTGAGCCCACGGGCAAATGCGAGCACTCCTGCGAGATCCCTGCAGTACTCTAACTCGTTCCCTGCAAGACCCAACAACGGGGTGGGGGACTCGGGGTTTGCATCAACGGCAAACAATCCCACGGTGTCTGGGGGACAGAAACCGTTTGTTCCATCGTACAGATTGTTCGAAGATTTGAACGTGTTTGGGACCGAGGGGAGACATAATAAGACCGGGAACGGATCAGCTCCGAGCTTGTCCGGGTCTCAGACACAAGGTATGATAGGTGGCAGAAAATGATGAAATGAACCTTCAGACAGATACATGTGAATACATTTCTCTGTTTGGTTTGTCATTTAACGAATGATGAGACCATGACAGTGTGTGGTTTGAGCTTTGGTTTTATTTTATAACTAAAGATATAAATGAAGAATATTGTCAAAAAAAAAAAAACATAAGAATATTCTTTATTCAGAGAGACAACGAGACGTTGGCTCATTGGATTTGAGAAATAAACTTCTACATATATATATATATATATTTAAATATATATATATATATTACCGAAAACTTGCAATGGATGTTTCACATCTTGGACATGCTGTAATCCATGGCTTCCACGAGATAATCAGCGTCTTCTTTGGTAAAGCAAAGAGGAGGTGTGATTCTGAATACATTCCCAAAGAACCCTCCTTTCCCAATCAACACACCCAATTCTGTGTAAACACATATCTTGTAATGTTAAGGACACTATTGCTTTTGATTAGGGTTTAAAAGAAATTGGAATGGCAGACTCACCTTTCATTTGATCCATAATCTGCATTGTCTTAGCGGTTGCGGGTGTCTTGAGGTTGCGATCAGTCACGAGCTCTACTCCGAGCATCAATCCTCTTCCTCTCACGTCCCCGATGACTATACCATTACATTTACACAAACATAACAATCAGCATACTTTCTTGTAATATACGACTATGACTCGTATGAGATAAACGGGAAAGAGATCTACTTTCGTGTTTGTCTTTCAGTTCGTTGAGTCTTTCTTTCAGATATGACCCGACAATTGCTGCATTCTCCTGCAGTTTCTCCTTCTCAATCACTCTCAGGACGGCGTGACCTGCCGTGGCTGCCACTGGGTTTCCACCAAAGGTGTTGAAGTAGCTGCGGCGTGTCAATACCCCTGCGATCTCTGGTGTAGTCACTACAGCTCCCAAGGGATATCCGTTTCCAATCCCCTGTTCGTAATCACGAAGGGCATTAGATGGACTCGGAGCTTATGGAAACACAAGTGATGGAGATTGCAGCAGAGACGGCTCAGCCCATGTGCGATAAGAAGGGCTCAATGAGCTTAGGCTCCATTATTTTCAAAAAGAAATAATTAATTTTTAATATAATTTTATGTTAAAAGGTATAAGAGTGTCTAGGGGTGGGCGTTTCGGGTTACCCGAACCGACCCAACCTGAAAAAACCAACGCGTGAGATAAACGGGTTTTGTAGAAAACCCATTTGGGTTCAAAATCTAAAACCCAAATGGGTTCGAGTCGGTCCGGATTGGGTTCGGGAGAACCCGAAGAACCCGAGGAACCCAAAAAAAAATCTTAACCCTTCTAACCTAATTTTTTGTATGTTAAATTTGGAACCCGAATTACCCGTTTAAACCCGAATTACCCATTTAAACACGAATTACCCGTTTAAAACCCGAATTACCCGTACTTAAATAACCCGAAAAACCCGAAAGAACCCAAATACAATTCGGGTTTTTTTGGGTTCAATGTTTCAAAACCCAAACAACCCGAATCCAACCCGAAACCCGAAGAACCCGTCCCGAAAATCAAATGGTTTTTTTGGATTCAAATTTTTAGAACCCAAGGAACTTGAATCCGAGGAACCCGTCCCGAAAACCGAAACGCCCACCTCTAAGAGAGTCTATTTTAATTTTATGGCACATGACCCTCCTTTTTTTAGTTCTTTTTAAGTTGAGCCGGCCCTAGACTGCAGTCAGGCCAAGAACATTAAGACATACTAACCTTAGCCATGGTTACGATGTCAGGGACAACACCATGGGCCTCGAATCCCCAAAAGTTTCCAGTGCGAGCAAATCCGGACTGAACTTCATCGGCAATGACCAAACCCCCAGCTTTCTTTACAATATCATAAACGGCTGGAAGGTACCCTGGCGCCAAGTCCACGACTCCTCCAACTCCCTGTGACATACCATACAGACCCCACAAATGTTATTGTTATTGTCGATTTTACAGTATGAATGTTAAAGAGATAAATGGATTATTACCTGAATTGCTTCGAAGATAAAACCGGCGATGTGTCCTGTGGTTCCATACTGAATGATCTCGTGCACATCTCTTGCATACTTTTCTCCATCCGAGCCAAACACGCCTCTATATGGGTCAGGGTTTGAAGCATGATGAACTCCAGCCTTCCAGAAGCAACAAAAGAATCAGAACATGAACTGACATTTTTATATCACCAATGGATGTTGAAGTCATTTTCATCTTATATATCACCATAGCTTTGTACCTGAACTACGTTGAATTTCCAGTTGCTTTGAGCAGTAGCCCCCATAGTCCCAGCTGCATTTCCATGATACCCATTCCTTACTGATACAATGTCCTGACAGCCAGTGTACAATCTCGCCATCATGATGGCCAATTCGTTCGCCTCCGTCCCAGAGTTGGTGAAAAATACCACCTAAAAGATCAAATCCCCATCAAAGCTTTACACAATAACAACTATGATCCTCTAAACTTAATTATAGATAAGTAATACAGGAAATCAATGTAGAGGCATGTGTGTGTATACCTTGAGGTCGCCAGGGAGCTTGGAAGCGAGGGCCTCAGCGAAATCAGGGACAGCATTGTTAAGGTAAAGAACGGTGGGGTGTTGGATTTGTTTGATTTGGTTGATCACTGGCTCCACCACATCAGGGTGGCAATGGCCGCAATTCACCACCGCGATCCCAGCGAAGGCGTCCAGGTACCTTCGGCCTTTCTGGTCAAACAGATACTGCATTTTTCCATCCACGATATGTACCTACCACTCTCGCAAACACTTAGCATTGACGAAAATATTGACATATTTAAATGATTTTGGATATTTTATTGATTCATCTCCTCGTGAATCTGGAAAATTCAAAGGTTCAAGATTCAATCCTCATAAAAAAAAAATTTGTCAGAATAACTTGATGAGTTCAAATATTTGCAAATTGGCTATTCCAGTCTCTTTTTTCCCCGAATAATATCCAAACAATTTGAGAACATCATTATTTAAAACGTCTGGATCCGTAGAATCCAATTCGTGATCTATACGATAACATCTCTGAGAACCAAACGAGGCAATGGAAACGCAATCGGTTTGCATGATTTACATATGATACGATCATAACCAACATTATTGGAAATTAAACATAAAATAATATCGGGAAAACAAAAAACAAATTGATCGGAACATGGCAACCGAAATTTCGAAATGCATGGTGGCCATGAGATAGAGAGAGAGAGAGAGAGACTCACCGGCTTGCGGTAGAGGCAGGACATGGAGGGACTGAGAAACTCCTTCCGTTTCGCAAGAATCTCGTCTCCGGAGGGGCCGGTGTACGGAGGAGGAGTGTAATCAAACGGAGGAAGTGTAGCAAGGAATTCATCGGAATCATGGACGGAGGCTGCCGCAGCCGACGTCTGAACCGTCGAAGAGAGGTTGCGTCTCCACCGAGAAATCGAATTTCTCATCATTTCCGCTTTCCCCGTGAATCTCTGCATTTTTTTTTATTTTTTTTTTTTTTGTGAGGTTCTCCTCTTCTCCGACGAATCCGCGGTCACCACGGCACTGCTCTGAGGGATAGACAAAATACGATGGAGGAAACCAATAAGGCTTTATAATATATATATAGGGAGAGGGTGCTGACGTGTCCTCAACCCAACCCCCATGAAATGTACAAAAATACCCCTATCCGTCAAAGTTAAGGCCCTCAGATATGTTGTCATCATAACTAATAACAACCCGTTAAAGGTAAATTTCTCATCTTTCTTCTTCCATAAATTGAATTGGAAAACAAGAGGAATAATACAGAAGTAGAAGATGTCAGCATTTAATAATAATAATAATAATAATAATAATAATAATAATAATAATAAAGAAATAGAAGATGGGCATATAATTTTCTAAAACAGCCATGCAAGGTGGCAATTTGGAAATGAAACAGCCATTTTATTTTGAATGGCTGCAAGGTGGCAACATGGTTTTGGAAATGAAAACTCATGGCCAACTTTACTCGGAATTGGACCAAACCATCCAAAAAAGGAATAAGAATAACCAATAATATAGAAAAATGTTATTTTAGAAATAGAATTATCTAGAATTTAAAATCAAATGTCTATTAAAATATCTTTATATATATATAGAAGATTATGAAATCTTTAGATACTTTATATAGTGGCATATTATTTAGAAATTATTTTGATTTTTTATATAAACCAGTAATCTTTATATTTAGACTACTCAATTTTTAAATATTTTTTCTTATCTTCAAGATACAAGGTAGAATTTATCACATTTTATTCAAAAAATTTAGCATTATTATAAATTCATAAACTATTGAATAGTTTGTCCATAAATTGACACATAATTTATTCTTAAAAATAATTATTGTAAATTATCGTGATAAAAATTTAAGACTAATTAGATACAAAATACATTTCATATTTTAATTTTGAATCTTCTTTTAAGAGAATATTTATAAAAAATTATATATATATATATATACACACACATAATTTTAAAATCGATTATTTTTATCATAATGTACTTCAACATCTTTGTTTTCTATGATAAAGTAAATGTTTAAAGGTCAAAATTAGATATGATCATTTTATTTTAGTTAAATTAAAATTTTATTTGGTTTAGTTTAGTTATATTTGTAACACCCTATCCCGGAACAATTTCGGATTAGAAGTGTCCACCACCACTTTCAAGAGGTGACTACACGTGTCACCGCTCAAACGCATTTATAAAATAAATATAAATGATTTATTCTGAAATAAGAGTGGTCCGGACCAAATAGCAAAATAAATACGTAAAGACCTTAGTCACGTAAATGAAATAATAAATACGAAATGCAAAATAAAACTCATCGAGACATCGTGCACGCCTCCTCCATCAGTCCGCTGTGAGCCTTCATGTTGATGCTCAACCTCATTAATTTTTCTCCTCGCCATATCCTGTCCATCCACGACAGCCCACAAATAGGGTGAGTACGAAATACGCACTCAGTGAGATCAATATGTGTACGAACTCTGTACCACGTATTCTCCTGCTCGAACTGAATATCATAAAATAACATATATCCACAGTCTAAAACTGATCTGACTAACTCGACGCTCCGTCGCTCGTAAGGTTACCACAACCCCAGCACGGTATGATGTCGACCCAAATCCAAGTGTCGCAATACTAACGTCATCGACCCGATTCTCACGTGACAACTCTCACCGACGCGCTCGCACATGCCTTCTTCCGAAGGTTCGAGTGTAAAATCACCCGATCGAGCACACTAACAAGATATTCACTCGGTTTGAACGCCGAACCCAAATATCGACGTTCTCCGACCCCATCACTTGGTCGCAAGTCAATTCTCTAGATCATCTCTAGTCACTTATACAGTCATATACTTATCATCAATTCTCATACGATAAATTTAGGGTTTCAATCCAATTCCATTTGTAACGTCCCATTTTTCCCATTATGATCCTATAAATTCTATTGTGATCATGTCTCATTTTAAAAAAAATATAATTTCTTCCATAAATCGATCACAAATCCGAAATTAGGGTGGAGAAAATCATCATCTTAGCGTCTCTGATGATTTGACGATTCTGATAATATTGCTAGCAACAATTCCGATCTATTTTTCCCTATTATAGATCCATTCAATTCTATAAATTTCCATGATATAAATATCGAATGAATTGAATAATCACAACGAATTACTTAGAGATTTACCACAATCGCGATTAGAATCCACCCACGAAGAACGCGATGAAAATCTCCTTCGATTTGTTCTTCTTTTTTTTTCTTTCTCCTTCTTTTTTTTTCTTCCCGCACGCCGCTGCTTGCTCTCTCTGTTTCTCTTTTTCTCTTTTTTTAATGAACCGTGCACTTGTATTTTTTAACCTAATATATATATATATATACATATGCATATGGAAGTCGGTGTAGTACCGACTTCCTCAAAAAATCGCGGGTCTCACAATATTTAAGATTTAAAGATTTATAATAACTTATAAATTTGATTTGCTTTTGGATTGAACTTTCTGCAATTGAAATAAAAGTTATTAAATCATGTTAGAACCAAATTAGATCGATTTGTTTTAGTTTCTTACACATTCTGATGGATTGACATGGAACAAAATCATTCATAAAGAATAATATTATTATATTAAATAACAAATATTAAACTACATATAATTTTTTTTATTCTAAAACCACCAAACTTTTTTTCACATATATTATGAATAAAAGGTATGATGCCAAAAATGTAATATTAAACAGACGTAATGTTATTTTGTAAATACCTAAAAGTTTAGTATTATAAAAAAGAAATAGAAAACAATTTTCTGTCGACGTTTCATTTTTTTCCTAAATCAAACCCTAGTGCCAAAACAGAGACGAAGAATTGAGAGAGAATCGTTTTTTTCTTTCGTGATCAGATTCACATCAAAAGTTAAAAATAAAGGTAGATCTCGGTGTTGATACTCTAGAGGTTTCGTACTTTCGGAGCTCACATCCTACACTCATCCGTATTCACCAAAACAGATAACCCTAAGAATTGTTCTTTGTACTTTGGTGAAAACCCGCATGATCCCTCCCTAAAACATGACTAGATCTATATTTCAATTGTTAAAAAATGTTTTTGCTACCCCGTTAGCAATCCAACAATAGTACCGGAGCATGATCGTCCGTAATTAGGATTTGAGATCAATTTTGGACGAGAAAACATATCAAACTCTGTCGAAAATCACGCTTAAAGTTCATGCCCGAAAGTTCAACTCGATCGAGCGGCAGTTTGGCTCGATCGAGCCGAAACTCAAACATCGTGATGTTTCGTCCCAAAAGGTGATTGCTCGTTCGATTCGGTAGAGATTTTTTTGGGCTTCATAAAGTATGGATCGATCAAGCCATGTGATGACTCGATCGAGCGAAAATTAAGGTTTGTGAAGTTTTCAGAGAACTCCACTCGATCGAGCGGTATGCCCACTCGATCGAGCTACACTTAACACGTGTGAATTCTTGGAGGGTTTATCTTGATCGAGCGGGATCAAAAGTCAATAGAGTTAAGATGTAACTTGATCGAGTGATAATTATCTCTCGAAGTTCTATGTTGAATTTTAGTTGTTAGATAACTTAATGTATTATTATATATTTATAGAAATCAGAATTAATAATTTGATTGTTATGATTTTTAATCATCAACCATTAGAGGTGGCCAATCCGGGTTACCCGGATCGGACCGATCCAGATCGTTTACAAAACGAGTTACCCTAAAAACCCATATGGGTTAAAATTTTAGAACCGCGGGTCGGTCCGATCCTGGTTCGGGTTAAACCCGAGGAACCCGAGGAACTTAAATTTTATTTTAGGGCTAATATTTTAGGTTATTTTCTAAGAACCACACAACTAATATTTTAGGTTTTTAGAATTCATTTTATTTTGGTATTTGCGAAGTTAATTTTTATGAGTTATATTATCTAATTTAGATATATATATATATTTATTTATTTTTTTGTATGTTAACTTGTTTTTTTTAGTGAACCCCAAAAACTCTTACGAAACTCGAATAACCCGAATAACTCGAACCCAAATAACCCGAATAACCCAAATAATCCGAATAACTCGAACCCAAATAACCCAAATAACCCGAATAACCCGAACCCAAATAACCCAGATAACCCGAATAACTCGAACCCAAATAACCCAAATAACCCGAATAACCCAATAACCCGAACCCAAATAACCCGAATAACCCGAATAACCCGAATAACCCATGGATACCCGAATTTAATTTGGGTTATTTCGGATTCACTGTTTTAGAACGCGAATAACCCGAACCCGTATCGAAACCCGAAGAACCCAGACCGAAAAACATCCGGGTTCAATTCGGGTTCAATTTTCGTAAACCCGAAGAACCCAAATCCGGATCGAAACCCGAGGAACTCGGATCGAAACCCGGATTGGCCACCCTTATCAACCATAAACTAAAACATGCAAGCATAGAAAGAGGTTTATGTCCAAATTACATGTTTAATCATACAATATATGGTTTGTTGTTATAAACAATTATAATGTACCATTTTTTTGTAAACTAAATGTGTGATGAAACAAGTCATGATAAACTCGAATTTAACAAGTTCAACCCCAAATTTTGAGGTTTAACTTAGGTACAACCTGATTTTATAAGCAACCAATTTATTTTATGTAATAATTGAATGTTGAGATAAAAAATAATACTCACAAATTTTGCGATATTATTACTACGTGTTGGTATAACGCGTGTACAAAATTTTGAACAATGTGTGTACAATAAAATACATCTTATGGAACAAGCTAGATTATTAATAGAATATAATAATATCAATAATAATTAATAATACTAATAATATCTAATGGTAATAAAAATAACAAAATAATTATAATTAACAATAAGATAAGATTTTACATTAGATATTTTCTTTTGTTTTTTGTGTTCATTTAACGGAAATTGTAATAAATATTGAACTACATTTTTTTGTATTTGATAAATTATATTTTATAATATAATTGTAAACAGCCTATTCTCCCTAAACTTTAACACTTTAATCCTATTCCCCCCTGAATTTTCCTGCTCATCCTATTCCCCCTAAACTATCCTACTCATCAATATTCCCCCTGAACTTTAAAATTCATCATATTCCCCCCTCCGTTAACTTTCAGTTAATTTTTCTGTTACGATTTCACCCAATTTTAATCCGATTTCCCCCAATTTTTATTCGATTACACCCAAATTTAACCTGATTTCACTCGATTTAATCTTATTTAACTCAATGTTAACCCAATTTCACTAAAATTTAACCCGATTTCACCAAACTTTAATCCGATTTAACCCAATTTTTACTCGATTTCACCGTATTTCAACACGATTTAAATGAATTTTCACTCTATTTCACTCAGATTTAACATATTTTCACCCAATTTTGACCCAATTTCACCCAATTTTTATTCGATTTCACGATTTCACCGATTTAATCTGATTTCACCCAATGTTAACCCAATTTCACCAAAATTTAACCCAATTTTAATCCGATTTCCCCCAATTTTTATTCGATTACACCCAAATTTAACCTAATTTCACCCGATTTAATCTTATTTAACCCAATGTTAACCAAATTTCACTAAAATTTAACTCGATTTCACCCAATTTCAATTTGATTAAAATTGGGTGAAATCGGGTTAAAATTGAGCGAATATTTTTAAAATTTGGTTAAATCGGGTTGAAATGCGGTGAAATCGAGTTAAATTTTGGTTAAATTGGGTGAAATCGGATTAAATATGAGTGAAATAGAGTTAAAATTTGGTTAAATTAGGTTAAAATTAGGTGAAATCGAGTAAAATTTGGGTGAAAATGGGTCAAATTTTGGTGAAAATCGTGTTAAATTTGAGTGAAATAGAGTGAAAATTCGGTTAAACCGGATTGAACTTCGTATGAGTGAAATAGAGTTAAAATTCGGTTAAATCGGGTTGAAATTCAGTGAAATCGAGTAAAAATTAGGTGAAATCGAGTTAAATTTTGGTAAAATTGGGTGAAATCAGAATAAATATGAGTGAAATAGAGTTAAAATTCGGTTAAATCGGAATAAAATCCGGTGAAATCGAGTAAAATTTGGGTGAAATTGGGTCAAAATTTGATGAAATCGTGTTAAATTTGAATGAAATATAGTGAAAATTCGGTTAAACCGGATTGAAATTCTGTAAAATCGAATAAAAATTGGGTGAAATTGGGTTATAATTGGGTGAAAACGTGTTAAATTTGAGCGAAATAGAGTGAAAATTCGGTTAAATCGGGTTGAAATTCGGTTAAATCGAGTAAAAATTGGGTGAAATATGATCTTGTTAAAATTATGTTATTGTTAGAGAAATCATATAGAATTTTTTGTAATATACAAAATCTAATAATACATTAAAAGTAAAGAAAATATGTTACTTTTAGAGAAATCATATAGTTTGGGGGAATATGCTAGAATTTATATAGTTCGGGGGGAAATAGGCTATAGGTTATATAGTTCGGGAGAAAATAGGCTATAGATTATATAGTTTGGGGGAGAATATACTAGAATTTATATAGTTCGGGAGGAATAGGCTGGAATTCATATAGTTCGGGGGGAATAGACTGAAATTTATAGAGTTCGGGGGGAATAGGCTGGAAATCATATAGTTTGGGAGAAATAGACTGTTATAAAAATATTTAACAGAAAAATTAAGTAAAAATTAACGGAGGAGAGAATAGGATGAATTTTTAAAGTTTAGGGGAAAATAATGATAATTTAGAGGGAATATGATGAACGTAAAAGTTCAGGGAAGAATAGAATTAAAGTGGTAAAGTTCAGGGATACAAGCTATTTTTCATAAAAACAACAAAAACTTGTTCACAACCTTGCCTCCCCCTACTCTCTCTCTCCTCCCCCAACTTGCATTTCCTTCATGCGCCTCCGGTATTAAGATTGATAGTATACGATATTTAATTAATAAATTCCTCGGTTCTCCTTGAAAATTTGAAAACATACACAAATGCTATTCATATACTCTGCAATTCTATTGGGCCGACATAATTAAATGGGCCGACATAATTAAATGGGCCGTTTCAGATCTGAAAATATATCAATACGGCGCAGGCCCATTTAATTTGAAGCAGAGGCTTTATTGTTTGCCGCCATGCTGACGTCATTATAATGATATCACACGTGACAGACAAATGCTGATTCATGGCGCTTTGGAATAAAGGAATGAGCCTATTATTTTGATTTCAAGTTATTGGGCCTTTATTTGTTTATGGGTCTTTATATTGGTTTCAAGTCAATGAAGGAATGGACGAGTCTATAAAAAGACAAAAAGGAAAAAATAAATAAATTGTAAACTTGAGAAAAACATGTACAAACTATTATTGGCTTTGTATTGTGAAAATAATATAATCTGTAATTTTTTAATCATTCAATTTATCTTTTACTTATCTATTTTATTTTTTTTTATTGATTCTATATAATTAGATTTTTTTTTCTTTTTTATCCATCTTAAAAAGTCTATAAATAGAAATCATTATATTTTTATTACACACATTTGTAAAAGAAAAAATATCTTGAATTCTCTTGACATCCCTTTCTTTTTTCTTTATTTTATAAGACTAGTTTTAAGACCTATAATGTATGCATACTTTAAAAAAAATTTAACTTTTTTATGTTTTTTTAATTAGAATAAAATTAATATAAAAATATATTATTATGTCACTTCATTATTATTTAATGTAATATAAATGTATAACTAATTAAAAATACTTAAAATAACTCCTCGAATTGATAAAATTAAAAGAACTAAAAAATAAATTCATTCTATTAAATTTATTTAGTTAAATAATAAGATTCACCAAAACAATTTTGATTATATAATTTTTCCATGAAAAATGGAAGACATGTATATTATCCAAATAATAAAATAGAAATAAGATCATTTGAAGCAAATCAATATTATACAAATAATCTTGCATGGTCACTCGTTTAATCAATATCTATATTTGTAAAATAATCACTACAAAAAATTGAAATTTTCAAACGGAATTTCTAGACGGCAGCAGTCGTCCAAGAATTTGCTTACGTATTAAGGACGGATTGTGGACATATAGATGAATTTGTCCACAATCCATCCAAAAAGTTACGGATGGGAGCTTCGTTCGGAATTCATGTGTAAATACGGAAGGATTAAGGATGGAACGATGACATGTATACAATTCCGGACGGCACCACTAACCATCAAGAAATTTTTAGAAAATTACAAGGCGACCAGAAATAGTCTTGAATTTAGAACGGTTTACGGATGGTTTATTGAAAAAAATTTGATATTAGTCCTAATTTCTCCTTTCTGTCGAAAAAATACTTATATAAATCATTCACGCCTACATTCATTTTCCACAAAAAATTATCAAACATCTTACTTCATATCATCTTAATGTATCTTATTACAATGATATCATCTTTGAGATCGAATATTTTCATTTGTAGACAATAGATGTATAGAAGAATAAATCCAGAAACTCAAAGTGTATCAAAGGAGTTTATGGAAGGCGTTACACAGTTTATAACGATTGTGACGAATCAACAAGTTTACAAAGAAACTAGTAATTTGGTTTGTTCTGGCATCAAATGCAAAATTGAAAAATTTGTTAATAAGAAAAACGTGTGAATCACTTTTATTTAAGAGGTTTTACTCTGAATTATTTCATATGGTTATCTCACGATTTTGCCACGAGACCTAGTAATGTTGCGGAAGATTTTAGTAACGGTTTTGTACATCATGAGGTGTTTGAGAAGCGTCAAGATATATAAATTAACCCTTATGTGAAAATGATATAAAATGTATTCGATAAAAGAAATAAGAAAAATATTGAAGAAGATCCGAACGATGATGAATTTTTTTATATGTTAGAAAGTGTTAGACATCCACTTTTTTTATGGGTGTAGAATGAGTCTTTGAAAATTAACTTTGTATTCACGTTTGATGAATTTGAAGACATAATATACTCTTTTTGAGAATTGCATAGATTCTATATCGAAATCAATAAGAAATTGTTTATCTGAAGATAGTAATGTAGTAAAGTCATATTATGAGACAAAAAAAATTATGAGATATTTAGATTTATTTCCATATCAAAATATTTATGTTTCTTAAGACAATTGCATGATTTTTTGGAAAGAGACGTCGAATTTAGCGATTGTCGATATTGTGGAAAAGACCGTTTTTATTTGATGAGAAATAAAAAATTGATTCCATATCAACATATGTGGTATTTATCAATTACAGACAAAGTAAAAAATTGTATCAGTCTGAGAAGATCGCATGTGATATTAGATGACATGCTGAGCACTCAACTCGTGATGGAAAAATGTGTCATACCTCAGATGGTAAGGCGTGAGAACACTTTAACAAGGTATATCCTAACTTTATATTTGAGAGTCAAAATGTTTACTAAGGTCTTTGAAATGATGGTTTTAATTCATTTGGATTGTTTGAGATAAATTATTCCTTATCCCGAGTTATTATGATACCATATAATTTATCATCAAACATGTGCATGAAAATGGAATTTTTCTTCATAACAATACCGATTCTTGGGCCTAATCATAATAAAAGAAGTTTGGATATATTTTTTTTTATCCGTTGATTGAAGAATTAAAAGATTTGTGGGAGAAAGTTCAAGCGTACGACGTCTCAAGGCGGTCGGATTTTATATTACAATGTACTCTTATATGGATAATAAATGACTCTCAACTTAGGATATGTTGTCTGGATGAAAAATGCATGAATGATTGGCTTGTTTGTATTACATAGACGAAACAAATGCTTTTCAGTTGAAACATGGATGAAAAACCAGTTGGTTTGATTGTCATCGTTGTTTTCTGCCTATTGATGATACATTACGGTGTAAAAAAAGCTTTAAAAGGAATGTAATTGTGTAGAAGTATCCTCTTCTAGTTTTGACTGGTGAAAAGATTTTTTTATAAGTGCCTTTTCGATTTGGGCTCTCCTCACTACAAGAAAATTCGGATTTCGGGACTGAATTTGCGGACTGACTAATCCGTCCCTAAATTTAGGGACAGATTAGGGACTAATTAAAGACGGATTAAGAAAACCGTCCCGAATCCGTCCCTAAATTTGGGGACCGTTGGGCAGTCCCTAAATCGTCTGGAATTTGGGACGGAATCGGGACTTAAAAATTTTCGGTCCGGAAATTGCGGACTACTGACTCACCCTCTCTCTCTCTCTTTCGTTCGTTTCTTCTTCCTCAGGACATAACACGGGCGATTCTAGCAATGCCAGAGAGGAGAGAGGCGCGGGCTTGGTGGACTCGGTGAGCCACGTCGACGAGTTCGGGCACGAGCAACCCGTTATCCGGCGGAATCTCCAGCACCCGGCAAGGCTGTGCTTTCCTCAGTTCTTTTTCCTCCTTGGCACGCCGTATCAACTCCTTCATTGGCGTCGGATAAGGCTTCCTCTCCGATTTTTCCCTTCGGGGCTTCGGTACGTCGGCGTACAGAGGATCATTGCCGGAGGGCAGGAAATCAAATCGGCGTACATAGGATCGTTTCTCCATTTCCTCCATTTCATGTTTTATTTTTTTAAAAAAAAAACATTTCCGGACGGACGGCTGCCGTCCGGAAATTTCACGACGGCACTGCTCCGTCCGGAAATTTCGCGACGGTTTCGGACTAATATTTTCGTCCGGAATTACGGACGGATTGCGGACTGGAACTGATTGCCGACGCTCGTTTGCGGACTGCTCGTGCCAGTCCCTAATCAGTCCTTAAATAGGTTTCCGGACGGATTAGGGACTGAATCTTCAGTCCCTAATCCGTGAATTTTTTGTAGTGCCTAGGAGTATAGATCGCGGAAGAAACAATCATCCGAGAATTGATGGCTACGAAATGACTCATAATTGCTATATGAAAATCATATTTTAGGATCTAACATATTAAAAAAATATAAAGCTTTGACATAATCTTGATGTTATTCACATAGAGAAGAATTTATTTGATAATAGTGTTGAATGTCATGGGAAAGATGGATGATAATATTAATTCACATAAGGATCTGAAAGAGTATTGCTCTAAAAAGGAATATAACTGATGATGGTAAAACTTCAATTCCATTATTCAGATTGTCGAATGAGGAGAAAAACAAATTATCGAAGTAGTTGAAAGAAAATGTGAAATTTCCTGATGACTATGCGTCTAACATCAGAAGGTACATTGACAACCAAAAAGAAAAGTTATAAGGGATGAAAAAGTTATGATTATCATGTATTCATACAAAGATTACTTCCCATATGTTATTCTGGAAAAAGAATCCACACGAAGCAATTGAAAGTATAACAGTTGATTCTTTGAAACAATGATATATTAGTAATTTAAATATATTAATTTTTAAATATTTTATCATAATTTCATATTTCAGGTGTAGGCATATTTTTTGAGATTTATGTGCAAATTTAAGTGTGGATGTGGTTCGTAGACTGAAAGGTAACATAGTTACTATAGTATGTAATTTGGAGAAAAATTTTCACCATCACTCTTCGATGTTGTGGAACATCTGATATTTCATGTACCGCACAAAGTCGCATTAAGAGGCTCAGTTTAATTTTATTGATGTATCCATTTGAAAGATTTATGTTTCATCTAAAGAAAAAAGCCAAATAAAAAGTTTGTGCTGAGGGTTCAATTGTAGGACAATACGTGAATAAGGAAATAACGTTCTTTACTTCATAATACTTCGAGCCACATGGTCAAGTGTGAAATAGGGTTGATCTTGAAGGAGATTTTTCAATTGGAATATCCAAGTTTTATCATTACTCTAGAACATCGTTATCCATATCTCGTAAAAAATTAAGATTATAATGACTTATACTATCATTTGATATTTTGCATGTTACCTCGGCTTAAAAATGATATTATTTCGATGTGATTGGTTCAATCCAATAACCGGTTTCAATCAAGAATAAAACATATTAGGCGTTGTAGAAGTTAACTCAACACGAAGATATGCAAAATATGAGCCTTTTAATCTTGTGTCACAAGAGGATCAAATTTGTTAGATCGCATATTCTCAGGCTAGACGATCTTATAGAAGGTGTGTCACAATAAAGATACCCCCAATGGGTAAATATATCAAACAACATCGAAGACCAACAATTAGCGATGCAAGAAAAACCAATGAGATTTTATCAGTTGATGTCGTTATTATTGAAGAACTTCCTCATTGATAAATCGAAAACATTGAGACAAATGAAGATGAATTAGTTGAAGGGATTGGAGAAGAAGATGGATTTGCATCTAATTAAAAAATACAAGAATCGATAGAAGAATAATCCAACTCCGAAGAAGATTTATATTAACTATTATCGAACTTTAAATGAAATAAAAAAATCATTTTATATTTGCTATTTTAATTTATATATTATATAGTAAATATCGAACTTAAATTCGTCAATTAAATGTAGTCATGACATCATCATATAATACATAACACAAGCTCTTATCTTCTTATTCTTGACGTATCTCTTCTACGTAATCTAAAAAACCAATTAAATGTCGTTACACTTATCCTACCTTTATCTCTTACATAATTTAGATATCCAATTGAATGACATAATTTGCATATAGATTAAAGGCAACCATGTGGTTTGCCTGAATTTACAGACGAACCACGGACGATCACGTGGCTCGTTTGTATTACAGACGGTGTTAAGGGCGTCTGTAATCCATCCGCCTTTACGGATGGGCTATCAACGCCCATGTGCAATTCTGGATGAATAGAACCACTTCGTCTGCAAACACAAATGGACAAAATCACTATATTTACAAACACATATGGATTACGGATGGTTATGGCCCCTTTTCGTAAATTCTTATAAATTATGGATTTCGAACTCTATCCTCCATTCGTTCCAAATTTTCACAACTGCTGATGTCCATTGTTTCGTCTGCGCTATCACCATCCGTTGTCGTCTCCCACCGTTCAATACACCGCTACCCCATAAGTATACCTTAAACTTCTCGTTCTTAATTTTCATTCAATTTTTCTTACCATTCGTCTCGTACGCGGTCCGGTAGTCTACGCCTCCATGTTCATTTGTGCCTCCACGTTCACACCTCCACGTCTGTCTAATAGTTCTATCACGCCTCCATATCCACGCCTCCATGTCCGTCCGTTGTCCAACTGCAGTCAGTCCATTAGTCCATCCACAACGTGGACAGCTGTCAAGTTGGCGTCTTGCTCATCCATCATGCGTCCTAACCCCTTCTTTGATATTTTCCTATCCTTAGAATATCTCAGTGCGATCGATTGTCAACAGTTTTGTTAACACATTATAGTCAATGAAACGTTTCTTTGAATGTCTCATCACAACGGTGTCGTTATGTTGACAATGGTGTTTTTGATAACCCATTGAGTTGTCAATGATTTTGTTGCATAAATATTAAAGTAATGTTTAAAAGTATTAAAATTCTTATAAAAACTCTAAAATTTTGCATGTCTCGTCGTATTGGAAAGAGGTGGTAGATCGAGAACATGTTCCCGATTCGAAGAAAGTGTTAATGAGCCGTTACCTCTGTAACAAACTCGATTATCCGAACGAGATCCTATTGTATGTGCACTCATCTCTAAATCTTCCTTATAAGAAGGGCGAGATTGACTTGCTTTCTTACTTCTTTGTTTAAATCCAGGATCATCCCAATAAGCGCATATTTTTTGCCACACGTTGGACGCCAACCATACATGTTTTCCTTTCTTATTTTGATCATTTTTAATTTCTTCCACGATATATTTCAATCCACATTTTATCAAATTCGGACTTTACTAGTCCGGTAAGATCTAATAAAATTTTTGCTAAAAAAATTAATAAATTAGTTTATTAAAAATATTCAAATCTATGTTTAAATCCAGGATCATCCCAATAAGCGCATATTTTTTGCCACACGTTGGACGCCAACCATACATGTTTTCCTTTCTTATTTTGATCATTTTTAATTTCTTCCACGATATATTTCAATCCACATTTTATCAAATTCGGACTTTACTAGTCCGGTAAGATCTAATAAAATTTTTGCTAAAAAAATTAATAAATTAGTTTATTAAAAATATTTTATCAAATCTATTATAAATAAATATTATTAAAAATGTACCACAAAGGCACTATTTCAATTTTGTGAATCCGATTTTATTTTAGAATTCTGGATCGATACAATTTATGTCGTTTCTGTATTACCAACAATGTCTCGATCGGTCGAGCCAGTGACATATCAGATGCATGACAAGCCAATAATGGAAGCGTTATTAGCAACAGATGAATAAAGACACAAGCTTTTGTGTCTATATCCTTGTCATGAAAATGATGCACAATGGTACATTAAATAAAATTTTAATTTGTAATAAATTAACTTAATAGTAATCTAATTCAATTTTTATGTATAGGTTTGGTTATAATCAGCTTTCTCGTCATATAACAAAGACGATGAAAGCTGAATTTGATCATCCATGTTATAACTGGACGTAGTCTGATCCTGATAGTAAGGAACGATGGTGGAAAGCCTTTGTGGTACTTTTTAATAATTGTTATTTATAATGGATTTGATAAAATATTTTTAATAACCTAATTTTTAAATTTTTCAGCAAAAGTTTATTAGATCTCGAGAATACCGGGCTAGTAAAGTCCGAATTTCAACAGGATGTGGAAATTTGATTGAAATCTGTCGTGAAAGAAACTTAAAATATCGAGATAAGAAAGGAAAACATGTATGATTGGCGTCCAACGTGTGGGAGGAAATATGCGCTTATTGGGATACTCCTAGATTTAAACAAAAAAAGCGAGAAAGAAAGTCAATCGTCATTCTGATAGGGAAGGTTTGAGATGAGCGCACATCAATAGGATCCTGTTCGTTTGCGAAAGTATACGAACAAATTGTAAGATTTTAGAATTTTTAAAACTTTATAAAATTGGTATTTTATTGATATATTTTTAAAAGGTATATATTTGTAATTTTTTTAGGCGAATGAGAAGGGGAACAAACAATCATATATTGAATTGTTCGAACGTATGCATAAAAAGTCTGGTAATTCGAGGGTAAATGCTAGAGCAAAATACGTTTACGATAATATTTAGAGTATGACATCAGAATGAGTGTCACAAATCCACCAAAAGAGGATAGATCACAACCCTCTCTAAGTCAAGAAGAATACAAAGAGTTGCATTTCGAGGTAAATTTGTAATTTCAAGAAGAATATAATTTCAAAGTTTATATTCTCTAATATTGAACTTTACATTTTTTATAGTAAGTTACGCCGTATAAAGGTCACATTTTTTACCTTTGATGAATGACATTACAACATTCAACTTCTTTAAAAGGTAAAACGAAGCAACAAGAAATACAAACATTAATGTGTAACAAAATGGTGCAATACGAACAAGCATTACATGAGACGCAACAATAAATGGCGATCGTTCTACAAGAATCAGAACGACAACATCAAGAATCAGCACGACGATGACAACAACGGTTTATGCGTATGCTGAAGACAAAAATGGCTTCTATTAATTGGGATGCGTGCAAAGACAAAACCGATGATGATAATTCAAACCGCCAATGAATTTGTAAAATTTGTTATATAAATGTATATTTTTATAATTTGTAAAAAACCCCAATATTTAATATTATTAATTATGAGTTTTAATTTTTTAAAAAAATTTCGATGTTTTTACATCCGCAATTCAGACGTTTTTTCTGTCGATTTCAGATGCTCGGGTTAGTATGAACTTACTAACAATTTACGGACTAAATTTTCAGCTCGAAATTCCGCACGGATTGCATTTACGGACGAACGTGGTCCGTCTAGAAACCATCTGTAGACCCATTTGCGAACGTATTTCGGATGGATTTGACCGTCCGAAATTTATGTTTTTAAGCGGATATGTCCGTTGGAAAATGCCTGTTTTTTTTGTAGTGGTGAATGTTATTTAGAATTATGTTCAAATGATAAATGTATTATTAAAATTTTATATATTTGTTATGTTATATATAATTTATAAATAAAAATCACTATTTTTTTATTATACATATTTTTACAAATAAAAAATTTCTTGAAAAAAATAATGAGTTTTACATATTTGTATTTTATAAAACATATATTTTATAGATATATTTGTAATTTGTTGGATAAAATATTTTCATTTTGGTGATTTTCTCTTATGAATCTCTTGAAATTTGAAGATATATTATTATATTATAGTGGACAAGAATTACCCTAAAACTAATATATCATATGGAAAATGCACATGTCGACGTCAAATAATTACAAATATATTGATTAAGATGATATTCACACATAAATACAAAGGCGATTTGAGTACCTACTAACAGCAATTATTCCATTATATATACATATATATATATAGAAAAATAAAACATATAAGTCATAAAGGTTATTTGTAGATCTCTTGGTGTTCAATCATATCAATGAAGATAATCAATGAACTTATTTATAAAGTTCTTGTACACAATTTAAAGGAAAATGAATATATGTCTTCACCAATCTTTGCCGGTGAACGTTTGTTCTATAAAGATCAACATTTTCGTCTCTATTAAATAAAATCTCTTTACAATTTAGAAAAATGATTTTCTTTCATTCTACTACCAATTTTCGTATCTTATTTCGTAGTGTTATTTTTTTTATAAATATTTACTTTTTCTTAGTTATAAATAATTTTGCCAACGTTTTTATTTTTGTAGAGATTTTTTTATTTTAATATAAATTATACACTCTTTAAAAAATAGTTATTTTATTTAATTTTTTATAATATATATAGATCATAATCTACTAAAAAATAAATACACATATATGAAGTAGGTTAAAAGATGAAATCTTTTTTTTTTATATATATATAATATACATATATAAGATTTCAGTTTTCATATGTGATATGTGATTAATGATTTTTATATATTATTGAGATGGAATATCATATATGAGATATAGTTAATGATTTTTATAACAAAAAGCAGAAGTAATTATTTGTTCATATAACTTGTAATGTCATTAAATTCGTCCAACATAATATGTGTCCAATCTGGGTGGGATAGCTAATAAGGACTCACCAACCTCTATCATTATCCTATATATAATATATATATATAGTCTGATTTTCCATGAAAATTGGAAGTAATAGGGGCACAATCATGTTAACCTATTTTATATATATATATATATATATATATATATTTCAAATTAATAAATAAATATATTATAAATATCCTTTTTTTTCGTTAACCTGCATGTGATGGAACGTACAAACTTTTTGCTTCTTCATATAATTAATAATATTATAGATATTATGTGAAATAAAAAAATAAATGAGAAAATAAGAATATAATAAATGAAGTTGGTCTGTTTTCGAAACCATAAGACGGCCCGTGAACCCTAAATGTCACACGTCACACAGCATCTTGATCCTTTATATATATATATAAATATATATATATATATACCCCTCCTTTTTCCTGTTTTTATATATTTTAAAGAGAATTAACAGATTTTATGATTTATTAGTTTTCAAATTTAAATTTGGATTAATGTTAATAGTTTTTAAAAAACGAAAACCAAATTTAGAGTAAAAATACAATTTATTTCACGTAAGATTTAGTTTTATTCATGAATAAAACAACAAAGGTTTTTTTTATGTAATTGTGTTAGAACACTTTTTCTTAAGTTCGAACCTTTAGTTAAAATTGGTGTTTTTTTAGTTCTATATTTTTCCTGTGAATAACAACAAATAACGAGAGGTTATATTATAATCCAATTAACACATAAATTCTTCTTCGTACATAAATACTCGTCGCTTGACGTCGAGTTTATTTGTAATTAAATTTCAAAACTCTCATTTTTATTTTTACTATATCATATACTGTAATTTCCGGTTGGGATAATAAATTGAGTAATGGATTACAAGTGTCTTAACTCGGATTTAGGGTTAATATTATAAGAGAGAGAGAGCTCTCTCGCAAAACAAATATTGATTTGCAATTAAATATATTATTTTAAAATAATCGATGTCATCTATAAAAGTAAAAATGCCAATCAAGATTTTAGAAAACACATAAAATTAAAGGTTAAAAATGACCATTATCTATATGTTTCTGATATTTTAAAACATGTTTTTGGGTCGCATGAATATTTTTAGCTTATTTTTTTTCTTCTTTCAATTCAAGGATAAAGATTAAGAGAGAATCCCGTACAGTTGTTAAACGATATATACAACAACAATAATAATAATAATATATATATATATAAATAAATAAAAAGAAAGATCAAAATGAGAAGATCGAAAGCGGTGGAAAGGGCAAAGACAGAAAGATGGATGTTTATAAGATTGTTTTGTAGTGATGATTGGGAGGCACACGTGAAGAGCTGGGGTATACACACACACATATACCAAAATGTTATTTATTTATTCATTTAATATTTTGTTAAGGATTCATCTATATACATATATAACATTAACACCGAATCAATATTTTTTTTACAAAAACCTTTTTGGTAATAACTTATCACAAAAATTTACAACCAAAAGAAAATACTTTTGAAACAATGTTAAAAAAAAACAATAACCATTGTTAAAAGTCGAACAAATTCACTAGCAAAGTCGTGATTTGATTTTTGAATTGCCGAAATCTTGTTGATTTAATTGTATTTCAATCACAAAAGATTAGAGAATTATTTATTTCCTTTACCAAAGACGTACTTTAATTTGCTTTCCCAAAAGGATAGCTAACCCTAGATAATAGAATCCCAACAAACATGAGGATTCCAAATACCCTTTGAAGAATAGATGATTTCTAGAATCCCGGATCAAATTGCAAAAAAAAAAAAAAAAAAAAATACAAGTGTCACCCATTTTTCTATCCTTCGTTGGGTATCTATTGATAACAAAGATTCAGCCCACAAATGATTATTTTGGAATACTTACATAAGGATGGAATTTGGGCACATAACATTCTATACTTACATTTAGATTCCAAATGATTTTGACTTCCTTTTGATTAGGCTGGATGGAGGTCTATAAACTAGAGGACACTTAATTGAGTCTATGATCTTAGCTTTGGTAAGATACCAACATAAATAAGAAAATGTCTTGTCTTAGGATGTATTTTCCATTTATATTGAAGCCAAACTTCCTTGAGAATAATGGAGTATTCCAAAATGACTCAATAATCTTACAAGAAAATAATTAGAATTCCATTCTATGCTACTCACATCCTAAACCTCCTTCATGTTTAGTTGGGTCAACTTTCTAGAGAAATGAACTACATGCTAAAAAAAAACATGAAACAACCAACGCATTGGCCAATGCCATTTGCGTTAATCGTGATTTGCAATGCTAACCCGATGCAGTTGTAACGCAGAATCCACGCAACTTTAACGTTGATTAGCGTTGCAAATATTGACACAATTCTCACATCTTGGCAATGCCGTTGCTAAGCAAAATTTGTGCGGTCATGGTGTTGGATGTGGTAATGATATTGTAACTCCATTGCAATGTCATGATGATATTTTTGTGCACAAAATGGTGTTGCCAATAACAATGTAAATGTAACGCATGTGCAACGCCAACATTGCATTAGACAAGCGTTACAATTTTCCACGCGATTCTGGTGTGATGTTAACGCAAACCACTTAACGCAATCTTCACTAATATTGCATTACAAGTTGTAACGCTACCGTTTTAGCACTCTTAACGCAATTATATTATTATTCTAACACAAAGTTAAAATTGTTAGAAGTTCACTAGCGTCAGAATTAGCAGATTACGATTGTCATAATTATCAACACCATTGAAACACTTGTGCATTGACAATTATGGATATATATTATATGTGATATTGTGTTTGTATCAATTCACTCATATATAAACAAACAAAATAATTTAAAATAACATATATAATATCTTCAAACATTTTAGATATTTAGTCACTTTAAAGGTGGATGTATGTAAGATTTCACATATAGATGAACAATATTCTGGTGAATTTTGAATTGGGTTAGAGAGTTAAGAAATTTATTATAAATCAAGTTAGATACACAATGAGAGATAAGTTGTATTGTCCATGTTGTAGGTGTAGAAATATAAAAAATGTTTAGTGTAGACATTGTGTTAAAACACGTATATAAAAAAGGTTTTGTACAAAACTAATACATTTGAGTTTATAATGCGAAGATATCAATATAATGACAACTCATACACACGATATTGAACAATCGGATGATGTCTATAATTACACAATGATTACGAATGAATATAGTTTTGATGATATTACTCGTTATGATGAATGGAAATGACTGGGGATACTCTTTCCGATCATCAGATTAATATTCTTGATGAACACATGAATAAATAAATATTAAATATTAAAACTAATAAGTTTTATGAGTTATTTGGTGCAACAAAAGAACTTTCATATCAGGTTTAGACGATCATTCACAATTATCATTTAGAGTATCAATACTATCTGGATTAAATGTATGAGATCGTTGCATTGTAAATGTTTTGATTATATGTAACACCACACAAAAGTAATTGAAAACCCCATGCATCTTTCTTCCACAACTTTCTCATTGAAGCCTGTTGTGCAAATATTGGTTTTGAAATTCCTTCGTGATTTATATGTATATATATATATATATATATATATAAAGGAGAAAAAACCTTAGTTTCTTTGTATTTTATGTTCCAATGTATACATGGATTTTCTTTTTTCACGTGTTCTTCGAAAAATTTAATCTGAATTCATTTGTACTCGATCTAGATTTTAATAAATTTGGTAATAAACGCGTAACAAAAATAGAAGTAAAATTATACATATATATATATATATTTTTGTCTATATAACCCTAAAATAAATGTTTAGACTATATTGTAGTAGAAATTCAACATGAGGTTGTTTAGATAAATTTAAAATAAGAACAATAATAATAACAATAATAATAGTATAGATCGACATAATCTGTGGATTTGTTGTTGCAACAATATATGTCTACAAAATATAGTTCAGGTCTACGATGATCCCATTTATTGGGAAGATCCAAGAGAAGACAGGTCACATGTGATGTGTAGGCATATATATATATATAAATATCATGTGTATATATATATTTACACTAATACACACACATCTATATGTACATATATATATATACTCATACGTATGGGTGTATGTACAGGAGAATGGAAGAAAGGTAGCTTACCTGTGAATCCCTCCAAAGCACATCTCACGGGACTCTTTTAATCATATCTCACATATCATATTCACCTGTACCCTTCTCGTTTTTTTCTTCGTGTTATGATATGACTCCTGAATTTACATTCATGAATATATATCCACGCATATATATATATATATACGTATATTATATTTCTGTATATAATTACATATGTTAAATCACTAAAATAAAGTAACACATCTCCTAATAATAGAATTTTTGTTGTTTTTCCCTAGTAATTAGATCATAATTATTAAAATTTTATAATCAAAACATAAAATAGAAAAAAAATATTTTACAAAATATAAAATCTTGAAAATTTATAAATCATATTAATAAGATTCATATATATAATTTTTACTTTTCATTTATATATTCTAATTATTAAACTGATTCATAATCAATGTCGATGAATTCACAAATATTTCTTTTTTCATTTCAACATTAATCAATCTTCAAATGTAAAATTTTTATAAAAATTGTGAAATTTCGTCAATTTCGTATCATCGTTTTTATATAATTAGTTTTAGTATTTAGACACGGGAATAACAATATTTACCCAAAATAAAGTCGTTGGACAGTCCTGATCTTTGAGTCTCTAGACGACCGTCCAAAACAATTTTCAGAAGACTTATCCCAAGGGTTTTTCATCTACTCATATCATATTTAATCACATAGCATCTATAAAATGCGAATATATATACACACGTCATGTATGTATGTATATGTGTATATATACGTATAATTATGCGCGTGAGTGCAAATGACAAAATCAAGGAGAATTAATATATATATATATATATATATGATAAATCAAATATAATGACAGATTGGGCAAATGATTCGTTGTGTGGAATTAATGACGATAATACAAATTAAATTTCCACATCGCCTTTTCTTTCGAGATCATCATTAGAAAAAAAAAAAAAGGAGAAGAATATAAAAAGGTTCCTGGAGATAATATGAAGGAAATATATATATATATATGTATATATATAAAAGAAATCATAAAAATAAAAAAATATTACATTTGGGACTCACCGACTCCGAAATTTTTATATTAGAAACTCCGATGATATGTAATATCTTACAACAGAAATATATTTCTGGGCTAATATTTTAGTTTTAATATAAATCATGTTATTTTGATCCAACAATCGAAGCTCTTTCAATCCAAAAGGTGTGAGATTGTGCCTTTTAGCTCATCTTTTGTCGTTAGGTTTTCCATTTATTGCCTCCTTCTCTCATTATCTCTCTTTCTCTCTCTCTATATATATATCTATGTATGTATCTCCAGGTTTGCAGAGACTTGGTCGCAATCGGCACAGCAATATATACACACACACACACAACGAGGATTGACGATTTGATACTGATATCAATTGAGCTTGGATTTTCTCAGAGCTCCACTATCGTCTATGGTATACCCACGTTTGATACTCTCTCTCTCTCTCTATATATATCTTCCTCTCTATCCCTCTCTCTATATATCTTTCTCTCTATCTCTATATATATATCTTCCTCTCTATCCCTCTCTCTATATATCTTTCTCTCTATCTCTATATATATATCTTCCTCTCTATCCCTCTCTCTCTATATATCTTTCTCTCTATCTCTATATATATCTTCCTCTCTATCCCTCTCTCTATATATCTTTCTCTCTATCTCAAGCTAATGCAAAGAGATCTTACTATATTTCTCATATAGACTAATCGCAGTACGTATGTGTGTGTGTGAGTGAAATAATATGAAAATGGAAAACCTAATTAATTAATTAATTAATTAATAATCAATTACTACCAATTTGAAAAACAGGAGGTGGAGGTGGAAAGTGTGGAAAAGGGTTTTTTGATAAACATATGGGTAAAGAAGAACAGTCGTGGTCTGCTTGTTTCAATATTAGAAGCTTTTGAAGAAGTGGGAATGGATTTGGTTGATGCTAGGGTTTCTTCTTCTGACTCTTTCAAACTCGAAGCTCTTGGAGAAGATGTAAGTCCATTCTTCTTTACTCTTTATCCAAAATTCTGAATATCACAGTAAAATTTCTTGTAAAAAATATCAACATAAAAAAATATAAACATAAAGTTAGTACTATATATATATACCATATATTATGGATTTGGGCTTAACTGATTCTAAAAGTTAATTCAAGAGTTTAGGGTTGTCCAATATTATATATAAGTCCAAAATTCATGTTCTAACCGATGTGGAACAAATTATCATAATATATATTCGTAATAGTTATCAAAATGATAATGATGTTTTATTTTTAGTAAGTCCATTCTTCTTTACTCTTTATCCAAAATTCTGAATATCACAGTAAAATTTCTTGTAAAAAATATCAACATAAAAAAAATATAAACATAAAGTTAACTATATATATATACCATATATTGTCAAATATGAATTTGGATCTAACGGATTCCAAAAGTTAATTCAAGAGTTTAGGGTTGTCCAATATTATATATATAAGTCCAAAATTCATGTTCTAACCGATGTGAAACAAATTATCATAATATATATTCGTAATAGTTATCAAAATGATAATGATGTTTTATTTTTAGTAAGTCCATATATAGTGACTCTTAAAGGTATTATATTTGGAATTATTTTGCAGAATAGTAATGAAGGGAATATGGATGGCGAAGCCGTCAAGCAAGCTTTGATTTTGGCTGTACAGAATAATGAATTATCATAATATATATTCGTAATAGTTATCAAAATGATAATGATGTTTTATTTTTAGTAAGTCCATATATAGTGACTCTTAAAGGTATTATATTTGGAATTATTTTGCAGAATAGTAATGAAGGGAATATGGATGGCGAAGCCGTCAAGCAAGCTTTGATTTTGGCTGTACAGAATAATGAATCTGATCCCAATCCTGAAGACCATAATCCTTAATTAAGATAATCATTTGCATACACACACATATAATATCATATTATATCAAAATGTTCTTTTTTTAAAAAAAAACGTTAGTATAAAACATTATTATATATGAAGACCACCTAAACATACAAGTCCTTAATTCTTTTTCTGGTTTTGGTGACATATATATGACGAAATGGTTGAGATATATGTGATTGTGAAAATTTAAATTATGCATTTTCTTTTCGGTTAAAAATGTTGGAAATCAAATAGTGTTAGGATGTGTGTTTTATATTAAAAAATATTTTTATGTGTGTTAATAAGGGTAAATCATATAGAAAATAACTTGTAATACTCTGCCTAACCGTTGAAGTCATCCAAATTTCCAAAACAATAACACCCATAGTCCAAAATAAGGTCAAACTGTTACATATGTATAATTTTATTTATATATTTACATATACCCTCTAGGTAAGTCTTAGAAAAAATGAATACTTAGACCATAATATATAAATTATATTATTCATAACATAGGATGGATCAAAGGGGAGGAATAATATGTTATATCTTATTGATGGTTACGTTCAATTTCATGGAGCGACCAAAAGATCCCTTATCACATTTGGGCCACAGAATTGGGTACGCTTTTACTTGGGTTGTAGAGAATTTAGTGTATGTACAAGTATGCATATGATTTAATTTGGCATACATTATTCGAGTTTTGTAAAATACAATCTAGGGATTTATGATTGGAAAGAAGCCAAATATGTGATGTGATATCATTTATAAAATAAAGGATTATATGTTTGTGTACAAACAATTAGAGTGATCATTGGTTATTTAGAATTGGATTATGTCAATTGCTTTGATACTTTTCGTACGACGTGTGTTTATAACGTATGCGTACAATGTGTATTACGTTCATCTTAAACCACTTTATATCTTTTTTATGGGATTCAAAAGCATTCGTAAATCGTTCAAAACGATAAATATGGTTGTAAGGATGCTCAATCAACATTTAATTTCGTATTTTCAGAAACTACATTTTATAAAAACGAGTTGTACCTTGGTTGTATTTTTATTTTTTGAGTTGAACATTAATTATTAGTTAACCTAATGTGTTATTTCACATTTTTATCAAATCAAATTTTATAATTCGATTATTATTATTCTTAATCATCAACCATAAACTAAGACACACAAGAAATAGTATGAGGTTCATGTACAAATTACATATTTCATCACATAAATATATGGTTTGTAGCTGAAAACAATTATAACGTGGCATGTTTAATAAACTAATGTGTATTATGATGAAACAAGTCATGATAAACACAAATTTAACAAATTCAACCCAAAATTTTGAGGTTCAAACTAGGATACAACCCGATTTTATCAATATTCAATTTATTTGATTTAAATAATCGAATATTGAGATAAAAATAACGGAGAAAACTTTTGGGTATATGTTATACACGTTTGTCTATTTCCTCTTTTGTTCACAACGTGCGTATTATTGTGATTATTGTTGTTTTGTTGTTATTTGTTATACACACATTGTATTCAAATGTATACAATGTGTTGGTACAATCATGGTACAAAATTGATATAATAAAAATAATAAATAATAATAATAATAAATATTAATATAATTTTATATTTAAAAATAGCAATCAACGTTAATAAAATCTTATAATATTAGAATAATATTATTGTATTCTATTATTAATATTATTATTATTATTATTATTAGAATAATATTAACGTATTATTATGGTAATCAACCCCTCAATTTGAGAATATCCTTTAGCCATTAATCTAATCTTGAACTTTTGTTATTTTATCCCTGATATTCCGTGCTTGAGATTAAAAAGCCATTTCCTTCCAATGACCATTATTCTTTATGTGTGATGTACCAACTCCCAGATCTAATTCATCTTTCAATAATGCCATTGTTTATTTCGCCTTGCCCCTTGGTAACTTTTTGGTTTCTTCTATCTCGATCTTTTGTTGAAATGTATGCAAACTCTATAATATCATATTCTTTATACCTTGAGGGAAGTTTAATAGGTATATCCCTTGCCAACATGTAGTTTGATGAACCTGTCTAGTTTTTATTGACTTTCTTCATAAGTCCATTCTGATCTTCTAATGCAGAGTGATTCCTTTCAAACTCCTTTTGTAATTGTTCCAAATTCTCTCTAGAGTTTTCTCGATTATTTGATGAAAAAGCTTCACCTTGAATCTTATTCCTCTTTACTGGATCCTTTTATCAGAAAAGATAGCCAAACTAGTTCAACCTTATTTGTACTCTTCTCAAGATCATCCCTTTATTTTCCTGATAAATCCTTGTACATTAAATCTTCGTTGAATGTGACATTTCTATTGATTACCACCTATTCTTCCTCTCGCAACCACACCTTGTATCCTTTAGTTCCAAAAGGATAACCAATGAAAATTTCATGTTTGGCTTTAGGTTGTATCTTCACTTGATATGATAAGTGTAAACATAAGTTATGTAACCAAATGCTTATAACTAATAGTTCGACCAATATATTTCCTTTGGGCAACATCACAACCTATGGTCGTACATGAACATTTGTTGATCGAGTAGACTTTGATCAAGTAGACTGCAGTAGAAGTTGATTCAGACCATTACTTTTGTGGAAGATCTGGCTCATTAAGGAGACATCTTACCTTCTCTATGATTGTCTTGTTCACGCTTATATATCCTGTTAAGGTGTATATGCACTAGTTCCAGGGCCGGCTAAGGCCCTGTTCCATAGGAGCTTTGGAACAGGGCCCCAGTTGGATGGGGGCCCAATATTAAAAAAAAAATTTTTTAGAAACCCTAATCTCTAGCCAACTTCTTTTTTTCTTTCTTTGGTGCCTCCTTCATGATTTTTCTCTCTTTTCTTGCTCTCTTTGTTTCCAATTTCGTCTCATCTCTTTCTTTTTGATTTGTTTTGTTTGTTTACGGAATCAAGGTCTCTTCCTCTCGTCTCTTCGCGGGTATGTTTCCGATCGTCCTCTTTTTTTGTTGTGTAGTTTGATAGTTAGCTTTGCTGGTATATTAGCTTGTGATATCTAAGTTCCCGATGGTTAGCTTATTTTGAGTATGTTTGATTAGGCTCGGTTTATTGCTCTATTTTTACAAAAAAAGTTTATTATTGACAGATCTTTAGTAGGGTGTTGCAACTAATAATTTTTGTTTTATTATATATACAGATTGAAGATAATCATTCCATATTTTCCATTTGAACCAAAGTCATCTTCATATCTCAGGTTATATTTTTTGCAATTTTAATTGTTGATAACCATGTTTAAAAAGTATGAATCGGGTTATGAAAAACGAAAGAAAAAGGAAAGAATAGAACAATTGATTCAATCTCAAAAAGGAGCTCTAGATAAATTTATCACTAGGGAATCACAAAACAATGATATAAAATCTAATGATTTATACAAAGAAATTGTTGTTGATAAAACTATTAGAGATAATAATGAGAATGATATGGAAATTAAAGAGAATTTAGGTTTCAATGAAACTAACAATGAACAATATAATAATGATGTTGAGTCTAGTGGTGGTAACAACAATTTGTTTGATATTTATGATCCAAAAAATTGGGATAAACTTGATTCAAAATCAATTGACATGTTAGCAATTAATGGTCCTAAAAGAGATTTATCTATTGAGAAAGGTCCGAAAGATAAATATTCAAGAAGATTTTCAAAAACATTTTACACAAGAATTTTATCAAACGGGGAAAGTTGTGACAGAGAATGGTTAGTATATTCAAAGGAGCTTGATAAAATTTTTTGTTTTTGTTGTAAGATTTTTAAAAAAGGTCATAGAAGAGGTTTTCTAGCAAATGAAGGTCTTTGTGATTGGGCTCATCTTAGTGCTAGGTTAAGAGAACATGAAACAAATATAGAACATATATAGAACATGTAAAGGAAATATTTTAGCATCGAATATTTCGTTTCAAAAGGGCCTATTTTAATTTTATTGCACAGGGTCTCTTCTCTAGTTGAGCCGGCCCTGACTAGTTCTATATCTTCATCCTTGTAGAATCTATAAATTTTTTTATTGAAGAATTCCATTATCCGTTCACATTGTACTTATTTTCTTACATGGCTAGTTTTCAACCAACCATTCCACAAACCTTTGAAATACTCCATCTTTCTTATTCAAAAACTAGATCTATACTGTAATTATATAACCATCTATGAATGTTGTGAAATATTGATATCCAGACTTAGAGAAGTGAATATTTTGTGATCCTCATAGATCAGAATGCATATATTCTAGAATGTCCTTTGATATGTGTTTTCTTACTCCAAAAGATAATTTATTTGCCGTTCCCATCACACATGCCTCACACATTGACATGGTTGAGATATTTTTTCCTTTTAACATTCCTTTCTTTATCAGTTAGTTCAAACCCAGAGTGAAGTATGGTCTAATATTTCAGAGACTTGATTTCCTTCACCTTTTATGGTTAACCTTGTAGAACATAAAGATTTTCTCTAAGATCACCTCTCATACAGTCTTACATCCTCTGATGATCCTAAGAGATCCATTTTGGGACTTATAACACCCTTGACGTTCAAAATCACCTAGTGATATCAGCTTTTGTTTAAGCTCCGGTATAAACCTTAATTGTGTTAAGGTTACAAAAGATCCATCATGTGTAGATAGTTGAATATTTCAATATTCCTTTAATCTTACAAACTGTATTGTTTTCCATCTTTACTTTGCCACAACTCCGTTCTTGTATTTCTGTGAACCATTCCCTATGCGGTGACATATGATATGTACACTCTAAATCTAATATCCATTGCTCATTTACATATCATTCAGTTGCAATTAGAGAAGAATTATTCTATCACAGAAAGAACTTCCAAGTCTAGTGAATTATCTTTCACAATTGTTGCCTCGTCTTTTTACTCTAAAGCATCTTTATGGTGTTTCTTTTCTCAAAGTATCCTCGCTTCTCACAGTACCAACAATCCCCATTTTCTTTAGACTTGGATTGAGACCTTCCTTTCTTTTTACCATTTTGACCGTTTTTCTGGTTTACCCCTCACTATCAGTCTTCAAACACTTGATTTATCTCCTTTACCATGAGATATTAGTTCTAACTCCTTAGATCGAGTTGGCGCCTTCACCTCTTCTTGTGTAATTGTAGTTCTTGAATACTTCAGAACTTCTCTCAACTGTTAAGGAGCTGGTAGTGAGTTTGGAAGATAAACCACTTGATATTCCTCATCGACCTTGATTTGTAAGTTTTGAAAATCTGACAACATCTTCTAAAGCACATCCATATTTTTCTCCATTACTTTGTTTTTATCCATCCTGAATCTTGATAGTCGTTGCATATATCCTATGAGGAAAGGATTGTTCAAGAATTAAACCATCTCTCTAACAAATTCCACAATCCAAACGTTTTCTTCACATGAATAATTTTTGTCAAAATCTGATCCGATAAGCAAAAAAACGAAAAGATCTCGAACCCTTCTATTTCTCGCATCTCTGGTTAGCTAAATTGATTCTTTGTTATTATTATCTTGGATTCCTGATCCTTGTTTTGTAGTCAACGTTGCAATATAATCTGTAAGTTCATAAATCTATACACATTCAATGAATCAGTGTACGAGTGTCGATATTTCTTCGTCAATGAATATATATATAGTAATCTAGATTTACTATTTTGTTCCGGTTTCCAATAATAGAAAGAGACCAATAATAGGACGCCACGTGTAAAGAAGACGAAGGTTGACCAAGTAGTCAACGGTAAGAAACTAGCGAAACCAGTCTGTTGGCCATGAAGCGGGAAAGGGAAAAGAAAGCAGCACCTGAAATCAAACCCAACAGAAATTGCCCATAGGATCTTCTCATGACCTTATAAAAATTGCTACCCGATATCATGGCTGTTAATGGCGGCCATGATGATGATGATGATGATGATGATGAGATTTGGAGGGAGAAGATGCTTCACGTCGAGTTCAAGCAGAGCCCTCCGCTGGTGGGATCATGTGGTCCCTGCCTCTAAAGACCCTATCACCGGCGTCACCGAGTCTTTCCTCGCCGATCCTTCTCCGGCTAAGATCAATCTCGGAGTGGTCTCTCTCTCTCTCTCTCTCTCTCTATAAATCGCCCTGTCTTTTGAATGTTCTGGTTCGGAAATCAGGGATCTAGAGAATCATCTGAGTAATGTATGCAATATTTGGAATTTGGGGGTTTAGGGTTAAATTCTCGTTCTGAAATTTAGACTTAGAGAAATTAGATGAAACCGTTGTGATTTGGAATTTGAATTGATAGGGAGCTTATAGAGATGATGAAGGGAAACCTGTTGTTCTTCAATGCGTACGCGAGGCAGAGGCAAAAGTTGCCAGTAGTGAGTACATGTGAGTTCTTCTTATTAACTGTGAATCGTTATATCACATAGAAGACAGATAACTGTAGATTCTAAAACATATATAATGCTGCAGAGAATCAATGTCTAATGATGTCGGCTCAAAAATGGTCGAGGAGAGTGTAAAATTGGTTTATGGAGAAGATTCATGTGTGATTAAAGAACATAGATATGCTGGAATTCAAGCTCTTTCAGGGACTGGGGCATGTCGACTCTTTGCTGAATTACAGAGGCGTTTCTATCCCAACTCTGAGATTTATCTGCCCGATCCCACTTGGTCAAAGTAAGCCATTTCCATGGCCAAATTTTGAAGAACCCATTATCTGATTTTGCTGTTCTGACAATGTTGTGTAGTCACCACAATATATGGAGAGATGTGGGAGTTTCACTTAGAAAATTCAGCTACTATGATTCAAAGACAAAGGGCTTGAACTTCTCAGCTGTGACCAATAATATTAAGGTACTGAACCTAAATCTTTTGCAGATGTTTGTTGTATTGTATGTAATCAGAAAAACTCGTTTCGTGTTATTGTATTGACAACCGAATAAACTCTTGCTTCCTTTATATATGCAGAATGCACCAAATGGTTCATTTTTCTTGCTTCATCCTTGTGCTCACAACCCAACTGGTGTTGACCCAACTGAGGAGCAATGGAGAGAAATCTCTTCTATTTTCAAGGTTTTTCATTGATATCCATCTTCTCTATACGACTAAGTTTGAGACTCACAGTGGTTTTTATTATTAATTCAGGTAAAGAAACACTTTCCCTTCTTTGACATGGCTTATCAAGGCTTTGCCAGTGGTTGTCTTGATAAAGATGCTCAGGCTGTACGAATCTTTCTAGAAGATGGGCACCTGATCGGCTGCGCTCAGTCCTTTTCAAAAAACATGGGATTGTATGGGCACCCAGTTGGCTGTCTTAGGTACGTAATTGTTAACTGATTGTTAAATATGTGTTCGTGCCTAATTAATTCCAAACTCTAACTTAAGAGTTTAGGGTTGTCTAGTATTATATATATGAATCCAAAGTTCATGTCCTAACCGATGTGGGATTGTGTGGGCACCCAGTTGGATGTCTTAGGTACGTAATCAATAAGTGATTGTCAAATATGGGCTTGGGCCTAACTAATATCAAAAGTCTCAAAAGTTAGCTCAAGAGTTTAGGGTTGTCCAATACCATATATGAATCCAAAGTTTAGCTGATGAGGGACAACTGATCATAACATTGATGCCCATCAGATTTTCCTAATTGTATTGCAATCCCAATTATTCATATTGGAATTTTCTTTACATTTTATAACTAATGTTCCTTCTTCTTTTTCTTCCTTTATGTGATTCTCTAACATCTGTTTTTCATGTCAACTCCTATGTGTCATAGTGTCCTTACCAAAGACGCAGATCAAGCAAACGTGATGAGGTCCCAGTTGCGGCAAATTGCAAGGTCAATGTATGGCAACCCACCAATGCATGGACTGTTGCTCGTCTCTACCATTTTGACTAATCTCCAAATCAAAGCCTTATGGGAGAGGGAATTGAAGGTCTTTTGAGCATTTTGGTCAACCATCTTTAGATTTGGTCAACCATCTTTGATCTTGAAATGTTGAAAACTTTTAATTGTGTCATTTAAAGGTTATGACTAACCGGATTAAGAGAATGCGAATGGCGCTGCGTGAAGAGCTTGAAAAACTCGGTTCTTCTCTCAATTGGCAGCACGTAACACACCAGGTTAGTACCTGAAAACACATATATATATATTCTCCTCCATGATTAATTTTCTCACCAATGAAATTCACAATGGAAAAAATGGAACAATTTTGCTTCCATTCATGGGAAATTACGCCAAATAATTCGTATTCAAATAGTTCTTGTTCTACAATATACAAAAGTATGTTACTTATGATCGTCTTGTTCAAGACTTCAAAACCATTTTATCATCTAAATTATACAAGAATATGTTATGATAAGTTATCCCACATCGACTAGAACATGAACTATGGTACTCATATATATGGTATTGGGCATCCCTAAACTCTTGATCTAACTTTTGGGATTAATTAGGCCCAAACCCATATTTGACATGGTATCAGAGTCCGGTTCGTCCCGATTTGAATATACCGATGTTGGACCCTATATGGTGTTGGACAACTCTAAACTCTTAAGCTAACTTTTGGAATTAGTTAGACCCAAACCCATATTTGATAAAATGTAAAAAAAACGTTGGTCCACATTGAAAATTATGTCTTCTTTATTGATAATAACGCAGGTTGGAATGTTTTGCCTTTCTGGCCTGACCCCAATGGAAGTAGAGCGTCTAAGAAAGCAATTCCACATATACATGACCATTGACGGCCGCATAAGGTAAAGTTCCTCATCCGTTCTTAAAAATTCCACATTGAGAAGATCAAATACAACATATGAAGGACTCGGGTCAATCCATTCATTGTCAATTTAGATGGTATGAGAGTGCACTTGACAACAAAATGGGTATATTTTCGATCCAATATATGGATTCGGTTCGAGATGAACTAAAAAACATTAGACAATATATAAAGGAAACGACAATGAGTGGTCGTGTTTTTGTCTAATTTAAAACCTTTTACAACTGTTATTCATGGTAATACGAAGCAGCATGGCCGGTGTTACGTCAAGAAACGTGAATTACATAGCAAACGCGATTCATCAAGTCACGGTGGAGCGTGAGGATGAAGAAGATTGATCTTGGCCTCTTGAACTGAGGTGACCATTGCTTGCCTTAGATTCGTGAAAAAAAAAAATTTAACTTTATTGGAAATAAAAACAGATTTTGTTTTGTGAATAGAATATACATCCGCTTGTAAAATCATCAATAAGCATCTTTGTTATGCTTGTAAAGGGTATTTATGTCATTACTGTTCTTGATATCCTCCTCCTCACATCATGGAAAAGAAGTTGGCACTTCTTGATTAATGAATAAGTAGAATTTACAACATTGTGACACTTCTTGATTGTCTCGTATTTTATGCTTTTGCGATCTTGAAGCATAAGGCCGTGGTCGATTGATCTATATCAGCGTCTGAATCAGATGATGAAGCGAGGCTAGATCTGTCGTGTGATGATGATGATAATGATGATGATGATGAGAGTGAAGAACCGTTCTTGATGCGTTTGAGACTAATTCTCATGAGGAATGCGTTGAAAAGGTTCGATCTTGGGAATTTTCCAGCAGTTTTGCGGCGGCGGTTGATTGTGTAGGAGCGGTTGTAGGAAGGAGGAGGAGTGAGGGGCGGAGGGAGAGAGAGGGAGGAATGGCTGAGAACGTTTTTGGGCGTTCCCGGCCGCAACTCCCACGTGAATGGAACGGAACCGCAAATGCGAAATGACGATTCGGCTGCGTTGCGTTCTTTGGACAGCAATTTGGTGAAGAATGTACTGTCTTCAGTGATCCTAAAGCTACTCTTTGCTTGAAGGTCTAACATGATTCTCTTCTTTTTCTCTTACGAGATTTCTGGACATAGGAAGGGAAGGGAAGATGAATATATAAGTGGTGTCCTTCCTAAACCATAAAAGTTGCGGTTGTGTTTTGAGTTGGCGTTGGCGTTTGCGTTGGGATCAATAGGCGTTTTGAGTCAATTTTGCTATGGTTTTATGTAAATTTGGAGAAAAATAACGTAATTATTAAATAATTATTGATCTCATTCTTTCTAACAACTTAACGAATTAAATAAAATATATTTAGAATATGCGATATATGATATGTATATATTGTACCAATATTGAAACGTGTGTATATATTTCTAATCTATGCATTTAGTATTGCTAAAAAATATATTTATGCATTTAGTATTGCTAAAAAATTGGTACTTTGAAGATAATATTTTGTTGAGTTTTTATTCTTTAAATAAAATATTAATCGCTTGAATGGAATATTCAATAAAATTGAATTGGACTTATTAATGAAATTTCTTGAGAAAGATATATCTTTCAAATTTTTCACCACATAAAAACTCAAATTTCTCGCACATAAATAACAAAAACAATGTGCATACAATTCAACATTATTTTTAAAGATATATTATTATAGTTGAACAACTAAAATGTATTGTAATAATATCTATATCTATATACATTTAGCATCATAAAAGTTTATACTATGAATAAAGTTTGATGTATATTTATCTCTAAAAACCTTAGATATTAACAATTGAAAAGTATATATGAATGTGCGTTGTTTTGATATCGTTTTTTGCAACAATTTAATGAAATATATAAAATATATCTAAAATGTAGGATACCTGCTATGTATATGTTATACCACCATTGAAACATTTTGTAGATTCTATGTTTGAACATGGTTTAAAGTATTACTATGTAAAGAAATATATTTATTCATTTCTCTACAATTTATACTTTGAAGATATCTTTTTGTTTAGCTTTTATTCTTCATATTAATATGAATTATTCGAATGAATACATTCAATGAAATTGAATTAGACTTTTGAAGATGAATTGCGAAATGTTCGATAATATATAAAAATGGTAGAGGAAAAATCTTTTACAGACTGCATAGTATTGTAACTATATAACCTTTCAATTTTTTTGACTGCATTAAAACTCATATTTCTCGCACATAGATAACCAAAACAATGCACATACATTTAGAAATTATTTTAAAAATATATTATTTTAATTGAACAATTAAAATGTGTTGTAATGAAATATATATACTTTTATAGTTACATATCTGTTATTGCTTGGTGTATTATTATCCATCAACTTTAATAAAACTATCAAAAGTAATATGTTAAGGAACATATGATAATCGTGATTTTTTATTTCTAGTAAGTTACCACCTTAGAATTGAATATACTTTAACCATTAAAAATTTCATGTCATATTTCAACCATTTTAATAATTATTCTTTCCAATAATTGACAAATTAAATATTGGAATATGAACTTTTCCATCATATCTTAAATGTAACTTATTTTCACGAACAATACTCATTGAGATCCATGTTGGATTTAATAATATCGTTCTTCATTTGCACATCAAAAATATGTCAAAACATTTGTTCATTTGCACATCAAGAATATGTCAAAATTTTTATGTTTAGCATTATATTAATGATTTTATATAAAAAAATCATTCATTTGCACATCAAGAATATGTCAAAATTTTTGTTTTACCAATATGGTAGATCCTAAAAAAAACTCTTCTTATATTACGTCGTACACATTAATTCTCGATCGACCATTCTCCACATAATCAAAACTTTTTGGAACACCCAAATAAAAAAATTGCTCGTATAAAATATTTTATCAACCACATTAGAGGTGGAGGCTTTCGCATTATTACATTCCTCTTAAAGGTTTTCTTTTTGTGCCTAAATGTTTCATCAATAGGAGAAAAAAAGAACAATGACAATCAAAACAACTTGTCTTTCTCCAATGTTTCAACATAAAAACATATGTTTCATTCATGTATTACCGACAAACCAACTACCATTCGTGGTCCACTCATATAACATACCATAATCAGGAAAAATGGTATTGCTCTTCAAATTCTCATAGTAAATTTATGTCGCGTCAAAATATCACACGCTTGAATCCCAGTTCATAAATATTTGAACTTATCAATCCATAGATAAATAAATATATTTAAACCTCTTTTCATATGATTAGGCCTTGCGATACAAGCATGTGTTCAGAAAACAATAGGGTTCATAGAAGTTCAATAAAAACAAGAAGCTTTATTCAAAGACACAATTTTGTTCGAATTGAGATATAGTTGAATCTTTCACAACGTCCAACACCAAACTTTACTAAATTAGTAACTTATCAAATTGAAGGGAAAAAATTTTGGATAAAAAAATATTTATTAACATTAATAGTACATTTTCTATTTATAATCAAGTCTTATCATATGAGGATGATGGATTTTCATATTACTTTTATTCGTTCCGATATAGATGTGCTAGACGGCGAAATATCAAGGATGACATCCTAGGGCTTTCTTGCTTCACATATACCCTCGAAGAGCTAAAGATTAAAAAAAATGAAAAAAAGACAAACATGCCCTTATTTTTTCACGTGAAAACACATACTATTTGGAACTTTTTCGAAACGAAATGTATTTCAAAGTTGAAAGCAAGGAGTAAGACGATTTCTAAATTGAGAGCAAGGATCGCGTTCCAAGTAAAGAAGAAGAAAATTTCGAAGTTAAGAGCAAGAAAATTTTAAAGTGAGTAGGAAAGAAATGACAATGATCAGTAATGAAGAAGAGAGCACAAGTCAATATTCATTGGTTCCTGTGAATAGATCGATTTCTAGGGTTTTACATTGCAGATAAGATACATTAGGGATTAGGTTGTTGAATAATAAATTGTTTGTTGACTCTATCTCGGAGGATGGGAGTTCAAAAGGTGTGATACATTTAGGCTAGAAAAAATTGGTTGTGGAAAGGTGATTGTCACACAATTGATTGAAAAGCTTGTGAAGGCGAAGAATTCTGCCGACGATAGAGGTTAACAACTTTGATGGTGTCGTGACAAGTTTTAGATCACTAGCCTTCATCAGACAATTTTATCAACCATGATTTGATTGACATGGTTGATGACTTGGAATTTCGTAAATGCTTTCCATGGGGACTTTACATATTTGAGAAGCTTGTAGATACTTGCCACAAGCACATTAGTGAGAATCACCGAAACCAAAATGGTATTGTGGCGGTTTCATGATCACACTCATGGTAAGTTGTATATATTATTAGAATAACATGCATATTTTGTACTTTCATTTTGTTTTAATGTTCCAATTACTTCCATTCGAAACCATCCTTAGTTTGGGCGAAAACAGATGGTACGTTGATGTTATGGATGTTGATCCATCATGCCTAAAGATGTGCAAGAAATGGGTTAAATTCAATTTTAACCCAAAGGGTCACAAAGGTCACAAGAGTTATAATGATTATTTGTTTTTTTTTGCAGGATATTCGAAGTATTCTTCTTGCTGAATACGACGAAAAAATTTACTTTTTGAGGGAATGGTACAAAGTGTTGTATTGTACAACCTGTGACAAACTTTGACCACACTATTTTTTTTTTTGAAGTATTGGGGAAACGTTCGGCGGGAATGGCGGGTCACACATGTTCCGTGAAAATGGTCACACGGTCACAAATGTCACGAGGGTACAAAGGTAACAAATTACGTTGGACGTTTAAATTGTACTTTCTATACATTTAGGAATGTAAATCATGTTAATTTAGATATTTTACAACTTCAATAATGGTTAAAATGGATTTTTTTCCCATGTGTCACAAGAAGTGTGGAACAAATAAATGTGTTTCAAAAGTATAGTAGTGTTTTAAGAACTTGTTGGACGAATTTGAACAAACTTCAATCAAATTTCAAAATATTGATATTATTGTCTATATTGATTCTTAGTTTAACATCTACAATTCAAAAATTTTAACAATGACATTTTTAAAGACACAAATGGATTGCATGGGTCTAATAGTCACAAATGTCACAATAGTCCTTTTTCACATAATTAGGAACAACGGATGTGAACTCGAGAAATTTATGGATTTATAAGGATGAGAGGAAGAAAAACATGCAAAATAAGATATTTTCAACGTTTAAATATGCATTGTTTTAATTTATGCCAATTGAGGGTCACACAAGGGTCATATTGGGTCGCATGAATTGGATGAGTTCTCGTAACATTGGATCGAAAGGTCACAAATTACGTTGGACATTTAAATTGTGCTTTCGATACATTAAAAAAAGCAAATCATGTTAATTCAAATACTTTACAACATCAAACAATGGTTAAAAAAAATTTCCTCATGTGTCACAAGAAGTGTAGAACGAATAAATGTATTTCAAAAGTGATAGTAGTGTTTAAGAACTCGTTGGATGAATTTGAACAAATTCCAAAATAATACATTTAAATTAAAATTATTGATATTATTGTCTATATTGATTCTTAATTAAACATCTACAATTCAAAAAGTTTGACAATGACATTTCTAAAAGAGACACACATGGGTCAAATGGTCACAGAGGCCATAGTAGTCACTTTTCACATAATTAGGACCAATAGATGTGAACTCGATGAATTTATTGATTTATAAGAATGAAAGGACGGAAAACATGCAAAATAAGATAATATCAACATTTAAATATGTATCGTTCTTATTTATGCCAATTGAGAATCACACAAGGGTCATATTGGGTCGCATGAGTCGGATGAGTTCCCATTCAAATATGCATTGTTCTAATTTATGCCAATTGAGGATCGCACAAGGGTCACATTGTCACCTGAGTCGAATGGGTTCCTGTTTAAATATGTATCATTCTAATTTATACCGATTGAATATTGTACAAGGGTCATATTGGATCGCATGAATGGGATGGGTTCCCGTTTAAATATGTATCATTCTAATTTATGCCAATTGAGGATCGATGAATTTATGGATTTATAAGGATGAAAAGATGAAACAAATTTATGGTTTTCACATAATTAGAAACAATAGATGCAAAATAAGATATTTTCAACGTTTAAATATGGATTTATTTATAATGATTGACAAAGTCATAAAGGTTACAAAAGGAAAACAAAAGTTCACAAAGGTTACGACACAGAGACACCACAATGTTCTCCTTCGACATTATAGAGACTCATGTGTGACTCCTACCGATGATGCTGACCTTGAGTATCGCAAATACAACAAGATGTCTGAGTCCTCCGATTTCCCTGGCCTTAAGTATCATATATACAACACCATCTTCGAGTCCACCTACAACCCTAACCTTAAGTAGCGTGAATACAACATGATGTATGAGTCTGCCGATTACCAAGATCTTAAGTAATCCAGATACAATACAATATCCTCCATCAATGTTGTATGGACTATTATGTAACTGCATAGAGACTGAGTCCACCGATTACCTGACCTTGAGTAAGACAGAGACAACACAATACCCTACATCCACCATGTCATCTTCGTGACGAAGGTCACAAAGTTCACAAAGATTTTTCACAGAATTTAGGGTTAGAGATGTAGACGAAGAGAGGAGAGAAATGAGATTCAATCTCAAATGGGTGAGATGGTGAGACTTAGAGAACTTGATAAACCTTTTAATATTAGAGCGACAGATGGACATATGAGAGTGTGTCGTAGACACACATATTCAAAAAAGGTATAGTTAGCATTCGAAAAGACATGCGTCTGACATCGAAACGACGAGTCACAAGGGTCGCACGAGCCGTATAGGTCGCAAGGGTCGCACGAGTCGCGTATGTTGCAAGGATCACAAATATCACATGGGTCGAAAGGGTCGTAAATATTACATTGGCTGCAAGAGCCGCATGGGTTGCAAAGTCATAAAACTCGTAGTAGTCCTTAAACATCAATGTGGAAAAATAGATGCTAACTTGACAAATTTATCGATTTATTATTATGAAAGGACATAAACCATGTTTTAGTCAAAATAATATAATATTACAAACTAACAAACCTTTTTTTATGAAGTTAGTGTTTTCTAGGCCGTCACGTTCCAAACTTGGTGATTGATGCTAGCATTTGAACCCGTTTGTCTTGACGAAGATAGATTTTTTCTTTGAGCCTCACCGGGTCAAGGATAAAAATTCTCTTTAGGCCTTCCACTTTGTCTTTTCTTAGCCAACATAGGAGGTAGAACCATAACTTCAGAATATTGAGGAGGAATGTTCCAATCACTGTAATCAGGAATCGGATACACAGTTTCTTGGTAAGCCAAACGCCATGTATCCTGGAGGTAGCATGTTGAACACAGTTCTGGTATTTTGTGATCTTTATCAACCTTATATGCAGCCGCAATTGTGTGACTGTATGAATACTTATCCACATCAAACATTTTCTAGTCACATGTTATTTTTTGAAGACTCACTACAAATCTTCTACCCTTCTTATTTCTCATATCATACTCATCACTAGCCTCTTCAATTCAATAACCTCATACTTGGATGCTTATCCAAACCGTTTATGTAATGTTTTCTCAATATATGGTGTTAACTTTTGAGAACCATCAAGAGTAGCTGCTTCCAACCTATACCTATTGAACCATTCCACCGTCTTTCCCAAATAAATATCTAAAAGCGCTAGGACCAAAAAAAATTTGACGTCTTCAACGTGGAATTTATTGACCCGGGCCATTAGTGGTTAATAAGTTTTACCTTTCACCCTTAAATTTGCATCCTGCCTACTTAACGGGATCAAGTTCCTCTTTCTCTAACTACTTTGCAACATTAGGATACATGGCCTTTAAATCATTAAATAACTCTTCAAATCCGTTCACCATGCATGCTAATGCACATTAGAAGAACATTTCCGTCACAATATCACCCTTTAAACTATTTTTATTTTCGCCTTTATTGATGTAGCTCTATATTTTGTGATATATGATGTGCACAAAAACTATGATCAGCTTCGTTGTACACTTGTTTTACTACTTTTATCAAGCTTTTATGGCGATCAGATATCACAACGACATCATATCCATCTGACATCACCTTTTTCAACCTTGACATAAACCACATCCATGATTCGTCTTGTAAAATGATATTGGTGATGTTTACCATCTTGTGTGGTTGCTATGATCAATGATCCCTTGTAAACTTTTATTAAAAGTATTGCAACCACAACAACCATTTTATACATGTATTCCATCCTCTTATAGCCGCTTCCACAATCATAAAAAGGTATTTGAAACTTTTTCCATCACCGTCCAGCTGAAGATTTGTGAGTTTCTAAAAACATATGCTACCACCCTGGAAATCTCCTATAATGATAACGTCATCACAACGAATCTCCTTTTGAGCACTGCATTTTTCTCTTAATTCCATCAAATACGATACATTGGTATCATACTTTACTTTTACACGAGCCAACAATTTTTTTGCTGGAAGTGTTTCATATTTCCCGATATATTCCTCATCCCAATAATCTTTAACCAATAGCGTTGTACCCTTTGTAGCTTCTATAGATAAAGATACATGTGAACACTTCTGAACAGGATAGTGAGTTCTTACATTAATCCGTTTGGAATTTCGGATCGCTGTCACACATCATTTCCATTTAAACCCACTTCCGGTAAACTTCTATCGTACTTCCTACAGCTTCGAATTAGAACTCAATATTGTATATCTAAAAGAAGCTTTAAGTGAACCCTTCCTTACAGATGCATGTAGATCCTTCTTGTTGTCAAACTCTCACCCATTTTAAGTTGTAATCCATCTTCGAACTCAGAGACTGAATTTTGATTGTTTGGCTTCTCGTAAACTATTGTTTCCAAAATCTTTACTATTTCTATTCGATTACTCACAACTCTACTTTTGTTATTTGAACCTATAATAACAAAATCATCATAATCTACAATATATTCATTCTCACCTTCTCTAGCAATGCTTCAAAAAGCAGAAATTAGAGATTCAACTTTCCTTTCAATTTTCATTTCATACTTCATATTGCCGATTCTATCTCCACATACAACAGTGATCGAATTCATCTTATGAGATCGAACAGATAACAAATAAGATGCTTGTCAGTCATTATATATGTTTGTTTCCTATTTTCACAAATATTGGCCAAATAGTCTAACTTCAACTTCTTTGTATTTGTTTTGACCTTCATCTATGCGCATAACTCATCAATAAGTTGCTGGTATCTCATACTAGTTAGAGGATAATAAAAAAAATACTCTCTGGTTTTCCTGAACAATGCACATCACCGTCATCTATGCGCATAACTCATCATCTATTTACATTTCCCCATTTACCATCATACAAAATAAATCAGTGTGATTTTCTCATTCACTGAATCCAATACACCTATAATAAAAACATAAAAATAGGGTAAATTCTGTCCACTATAATTCTGTGACCCACTACAATCGTGCGACTCGATGAGACTTTGTGACCCAATGTGAATCTGTGACCCACTGCGACCATGTATTTCAATATGACATTATGACCCACTGTGACATGTGTTTTAATATGACTCTGTAACCCAGTGCGACCGTACGAATCGCTGAGACTTTGTGACCCAATGCGACTCTGTGACCCACTGTGAACATGTGTATCAATATGACTTTGTGACCTCGTGCGACCGTGCGACTCGAAGAGACTTTGTGATCCAATGCGACTCTGTGACCCATTGTGACCATGTGTTTCAATATGACTCTGTGACCCAGTGCGACCGTGCGACTCGATGAGACTTTGTAACCAAATGCGACTCTATGTATCAATATGACTCTGTGACCCAGTGCGATCGTGCGACTCGATGAGACTTTGTGATACAATGCAACTCTGTGACCCACTGTGACCATGTGTTTCAATATGACTCTATGATCCAGTGCGACCGTGCGACTCGATGAGACTTTGTGATCCAATACGACTCTGTGACCCACTACGACCATGTTTTTCAATATGACTCTATGACCTAACGCGACCGTGCGACTCGATGAGACTTTGTGATCCACTGCGGCCATGTGTTTCAATATGACTTTATGATCCAATGCAACCGTGTGACTCAAAGAGACTATATCACTGAATACTATCATTTGACTCACTTCATTTCACTCGATGAATCGTTTTGACTACATCAATATAAGACTCATTTTGAGAAAAGGTGAATCGAATCTATACATATTACTCATTACTCACTCGGGTTATCCAATTCACAAAAGAAACACGAAAACTCACTATATACCAGGTTTTTCTACGGAGCATACTTAATTCCAAGCTTCTTTGTTGACAACAAACGATTTCAACCTATTCGCGACGAATCAGATGCCGATTTGAAGCTACTCACGACAAATATGATGTCGATTTGAAGCTACTCGTGGCGAATCTGATGTGGGAGAAGAGTATTTTTCGCACCAGATGAGAAAGAAAAATCTATGTACTTTGGAGAAGAGAGAAAACTGTCGATCAAAAGATAAAAATAAAATGAGTTTATCAATGTTATAAAGGTCGAGTTGAAGTTGGGATTTTTTTCTTTTAGAAAAATTTAATATTGAAATCCTAATAGTATAACAAATGTATTTTTATTTTAACCCGTGGTACTGAGACTGATCATTAAAAAAAAAGCGTTACATCATAAAAGAAAAGATTATTACATTCCATCATCCGGAAGCCTATAACCACATAAGCCATCAAAATATTCACGTCATTTTAATGAGAGTAATTTTTGTAAATTTTTATTTAAAACTAAAACATTTGAGAAAAAAAAAATGTGCACACATAGTTCAATATTTACCTCGAACAATCAATCCCAACGTCGATTCTCCTATTATTGTATATGTTTGGTTTATATAAACGTGGAAATCCAAACGCAAAAGTGAAACGCTTATAAACTGCGATTAGTAGTTGACCCTAAATTTGGAACGGTGCGTTTGTTTGTTGGCGTCAAGGGTTTGGTTATTACGAAACGCGATTTTGCGGTCTGAAGATTCTTTGTGCTCCGGATGACATCAAAGGCTAATAATGAGACACAACACAACACGTATAAGGAGTTGTGAGTGGGATTCATAGAGCTGTCCATTTATGGTCGGTCCACTATCATAAATAGTCGATTATTGAAATGTGATAACAAAATCTATTAATGATCAATTTATTTTATTTGTTACCCGTATTAATACTTGTATTCGATATGTAAAAAATGTACCACCATGAGATAGTAATTAAATGTAATATTATTAAAAATAATAAAAAATCAATGGCAATTGAAAGTGTAAAAAGAGATTATAAGCACAAGATGATATTAATTATGTGTAGCAATCACATGAATTTGAGTATATGTGACATTACACGATCCACATGAATTTGCACATGGAAGTTGTGATCTCACTCCTATTATAAGTTAGATATGCCCATTTAATGTTCCATCTTTGTATCTATTTAATTTATATGGAGGACTAGTGAAAGCGATCATGATTTTGTAATGAAATACAAAAAACATATAATAAAACAAATTATTTTATTTTTGGTCAAACCAATAATCATTTCATTCTCTATTAGAATTTTAATAAATAATAACTAGGTTAATAAGCTTTTAATTTGTTCAGTTATATTTATTAATATAAAATCTGAACATCAATTAGTTTTATAAATACTCAATGATTATTTTTATCAATCATCTTATATATATTTTTAAACAAATGAAAATTTTAAAAACTATGAAATCGTCAATACATTTTATAAAATAATAACCTATTGAAAAACATTGATATGTATCTAAAAACATTTAAAAATCATTAAGCACTAATCCGAAGGATCGTTAAATACCTAATATCTAAGTGGACTAGTCTAATTAGTCGTTCTCTAATTTTTTTTTATTTTTAAACTTTTACTTAATTTTTAGTATCATTTTTTATTTTTTAATATTTAAAATATAAAATAATAAATATTTTTTAATTTAATTTTATTAATATTTTTTAAATATTACAATGGTATTTTTTATAAAAGAAAATTTAAAAAACAATTTAAGTTCGCTAGTTTATATCTAAATGATTGTTAAATTGATAATCTAAAAAATACATGTGATATGTTATTATGATTCAATGAGAGACTTTTCTCTAAATAAATCTCAATTTTAACTCTATCCTTTTAATATTGATAACCATATATTGTTCTTGTCATTTCTCTCTTTTCCAAAATACCTCGATTTTTCCAATCTCTCATCTCGCACGAAAATTCCGTTTCTTCTACATCAGATTCGTCGTGAGTAGCTTCAAATCGGTATAAGATTCACCGTGAATATGTTGAAATCGTTTATTATCAACAAAGAAACTTGGAATTAGGTGAGATATATAGAAAAATCTGGTATATATAGTGAGTTTTGAGCATGTATTTTTTTTAATAAGAGCATATTAATGGTGTTTGTGGTGAGATAATGGTGTTTTTTTAGTTTCTTTTGTGAATTTTATATCTAAAAAGAAAAATTGAATAATTTGAGTGAGTAGTGAGTAATACGTATAGATTCAATTATACCTTTGTCAAACGAGCCTTATAGTGTTGTAGTCAAAACGAGTCACTAAGTCAAATGGAGTGAGTCAAATGGTCGCAATGAGTCACTAGGTCATATTAGGTTAGAAAGGCGTAGGGTCGTATTGAGTCGTAAAATCTCATCGAATCGTACGGTCGCACTGGGTCTTAGAGTCGCATTGAAACACATAATCACAATGGGTCACAGAATGTCATATAAAAATATCTCCTCTTTTTATGTTTTTCTTACAAGCATAATAGATTCAGTGGATGAGAAAATTACATTGATTTATTTTTTGTATGATGGTAAATGGAAAAAAAAACATAAATGAAGAATGTGAATGGGGTGGGAGAGTTCAGAAAAACCAGGGAGTATTTTTCTATTGTCTTCCAATTAGTTTGATATATCAACAACTTATTGATGAGTTATACACAGAGATGATGGTGGAGAAAACTATAACAAAATTGAAGTTAAGCAATTTGTGCAATATTTTTCAAAATAGAAAACCGACATATATAATGAATGACAAACATCTTATTTGTTATATGTTTGATCAAATAAGAGGAATTCGACATTTGCTTTATGTGAAGATAGAATTAGCAAGTGTGAAGTATGAAATGGAAATTGAGAGAAGTTGAACCTCTAATTTGCGCTTTTGGAAGCATTATTAGAGGAGCTGCGAATGGAGGTGTTGTAGATTATGATGATTGTATTATTGTAAGTTCAATCAACAAAAGTAGAGTTGGGAGCAATCCGTTGAAAACAGTAAATATTTTGGATTCGGATAGTTCTGATAGTGAACATACTAGCGGGTTAAGAGAATATGGATTAAATGGAGACATGGAGACTGAGAGGATCAAATATGAGTGTGATGTGGGGAATGATAGTGGTTGTGCCATGAAAATTGTCGTTCATGAAGTTATGGTTTGTGACAATAATGAAGTTGATATTGATGTGCCAACATAGCATAAGGATGGTGATGGTGATTGTAAAAATAACTTAGCCGTGGTAGTTCACGAGAAGCCAAACAATCGAAATTTATTTTTTGATTTTGAAGATAGATTGCAACTTAAAAGTGGGAAAGAGGTTGATAGAAAAGAGGATGTATTGTAAATAAGGGTAAACTTGAAGCTTCTTTTAGATATGCAACATTGAGTTTTGATTCAAAACTATGGGAAGTATGATGTAGGTTTACCGGAAGTTGTTGTAAATGGAAATTATACGTGACAACAATCCCGAATCGAAATGGTTTAGAGTGGGAACACACTATGGTATTCATAAATGTTCACTTGTATCTAAATCGACAAAACCTACAAAGGGTACAAATGGTCACGAGTTATTTGAATGAGGAATATGCTGGAAAATATGAAACACTTCCAACAAAAGAATTGATGTCTCGTGTAAAAGCAAAGTCCGGTGCTAATGTATCGTATTTGATGGCACTAAAAGGAAAATGCAGTACTAAAAAGGAAATCGTGGTGATGACTTTGATCATTATAAAAATAAAATTCTGGATTTGTAACCAAATCTTCAGCTAGACATTGATGGGAAAGCTTCAAATACCTTTTTATGGTTGTGAGACCGACTATAAGAGGATAGAAATACATGTGTAAAGTGATTGTTGTAGATGCAACATGTCTAACAGGAGCTTACAAAGGAGCATTGATCGTGACAACCACGTATTATGGTGAACATCACCAATATCCTCTAGCTTAGGGAATAGTCGACAGAGAGAAGGACAGATCATGGACATGGTTTATGCCAAGTTTGAAAGAGGTGATACCAGATGGAAGTGATGTTGTTATGATATTTGATCGCCATAAAAGCTTGATAAAAGCAGTCAATAGGTATAGGTTGGAAGCAGGTAGCAGTGATGATTCTAAAAAGTTAACACCGTATGTTAAGAAAATGTTACATGAATGGTTTGGACATGTATCCAGGTATGAGGTTATCGAATTGAACATGATGAGTGATGAGTATGATGTGAGAAATGAGAAGGGTGGAAGATTCATAGTGTGTCTTAAAAAAAGTGTGACTGCAAAATATTTGATGTGGATAAGTATCCATGTAGTGACGCAATTGTGGCTGCACATAAGGTTGATAAAGGTTCTAAGATACCAGAATTATGTTCAACATACTATAAGCCATAGACATGGATTTGGTTTACCAAAAAATTTTGTATCTGGTTCCTGATTGCATGATTGGAACATTCCTTCTCAATATCCTAAAATGACGATTCTACCTCCTATGGTAGCTGAGAAAAAAGTAAAGTGAAAAACCTAAAGAGAATTGTTATCCTAGACCTGGTAAGGCTCGAAGAAAAACCCCATCTTCGTCGAGATAAACGGGTTCAAATGCCAATATCACTGACAATATTTGGGACGTGACAACCTAGATAACCCCATCTCGACGAGACATACAGGTTCAAAAAGGTCTAAGTCAGCAATAATACCAACATAAAAAAGAATAAATTTTTGTTAGTTTGTAATATTGCATCATTTGGACAAAACCTTGACATTATTAATGTATTATTTGGACAAAACCTTGGAATTTTATCACTTTCACTATGCACAAATCATACAACCCAAAATTAGGGAAACCCATTCGACCCATGCGACCTAATATGACCCACATACGACTCTCAATTGATATAAATTAGTATGATGTATATTTAAACGTTGAAAATGATTTATTTTGCATGGTTTACATCTTTTCACCTTTATAAATCGATAAATTTGTCAAGTTCTGATATTTTTTCCTTATTGACGCAAAATGACTATTGTGACATTTGTGACCATATGACCCATATGACCCATCTTTAGAAATGTCATTTTCAAAATTTTTGAATTGTAGATGTTTAATTAGGAATAAAAATAGACAATAATATTAATAATGTTAAATTTAATGAAATATCAAATGTATTTTTTGAAATTTGTCCAAATTCACCAACGAGTTCTTAAAATACTAGTATCACTTTTGAAACAAATTTATTCGTTCTACACATCATGTGATACATACGGAAAATCCATTTTAACTGTTCTTTGACGTATTAATATATATGAATTAACATGATTTGTTTCTCTAAATGTATCGAAAGCAAAATTTAAACGTCCAACGTAATTTGTGATCTTTGTGATCATATTATAATTTTTAGGAAACATGTGGGACCCGTCCTTCTCGACAAGCTTTTTCCCTAAAATTTCTCTCCTTGTCCCTTTTCCTCTCGCTGCCTTATCGTTGTTCCACCTCGTGTTTTTGTTCTCCACGTGTTTTTGGTCCACCCCGTGTTTTTGGTTCTCCATGTGTTTTTGGTCTACCACATGTTTTTGGTTTTTTAGCTGGTGGCTCAGTTGACGGATGTTCGGCATATGTCTCATATCTTGCCTTTGATAATCCACGTGTTTTTGGTCTTTTCGCTAGTGGCTCGGTTGATAGATGTTCAACAGATGGCTCATGTATTGCCTTTGATAGTTAATGCATTTTCGGTCTTTTCGTATGTGGCTTAGTCGATGAAGGTTCAACATATGGCTCTTGTCTTGCCTTTGATGGTTTTATCTTTTGTTTAGTTATCAATGGACCATCAGACTAATCCAAAGAAGCTCCAACATATCCATAAGAATCACTTCATTCATTAGACTAATCCAATGTGACCTTTGGGACCATTTGAACTTTGTGACTCAACATTACTTACTTGGTGGAACTTCGATAGGAAATCTGCATCAAAATCTTCAATTGGAACTTCTGGAGTTTTCTCAGCACCAACATCAGTGACAACCTCTTCGACAGGAACCACTAGAGTATCTTCAACTGGAACCTCATCAAGATCATCAATACCATATCCGGAGTAACCACTGGAGGAATCTCGTTAGGAATATCAGGAGCAACCACTAGAGAAACATATACAGGAACATCTGGAACAACCTCTGGAGGAACCTCGACATGAATCTCTAAAGGAACACCATGAGATACAGGACCTGAAGTAGTAGTAACTTGAATAAGGGAATCAACGTCCGAATGATTTTCAAATGCATTCCTCTCTTTTTAATGTATTGAACTAGAGGAATGCTAGATTGAAATCCACTTGAAACAGTTGCATAAATTGTGACCATTGTGACCTTTGTAATTTTGGTGACCTTTGTGACCAATGTGACCTTTTTAATTTTGGTGACCTTTGTGACCATTGTGATCTTTGGGAAGCATACTTACGTGAAGGATTACCAGTAGATGTAATCTTTTCAATTAATGTTGAAATGTTTTGGCATATCCTTTTCTAAGTCATCTGGGGAGTAATTTTCAACCTCTGACTCCACTGACTCATCTCTTGACAATAGATATAGACATTGCCAGAATTTAAATGCACAATTATCATCATCTCTCAGAGTTCCATAAGATTCATTCGATCGTACAGCTTCCATATAGTTGCTCGTATCTTTCTGGAGCTTTTGATTTTTCCACCTTTTGGCCTTTGGTCTTTTCTGCTCTGTCAGTACCTTTGGGATTTGTTACCTTTGATTTTGGATAAGGCAAAACCGACATTCCTTAGAAGGTCTCTTACGAGGTTGATGAATCTTGTCTCCGACATCCTTATGTCCTTCATTAGTTTGTTCTCCAGTGTCAGACAGGTTGTCACTTCTTCTCCTTCAATTTCAGCCTCTTCTTCAGCTTCAGCTTCAACATCACCTTCTTTTTCTCCTTCGTCTTCATCAACTTCTTATTCATCTACATTTATTGTCTTCCCCTCTTTTCTCTTCTTCATCTTACTCCTCTTCTCTTTCTCCTTTTATTTCTTATCAAGAACTGATTTTCACACCACCAGTTCGTGTTTACGGATACCCTCCCAATAAATACCTCTTGGAATTTTTTTAATGTTGCATCCATATATAAAAATCTGGATCGTTGCATCCCGTATATTCTCACAGATCATTAAGTAAAGCTTCCTCATCGTCTTCAAAATGAAGAATACTTTGAATATCCTGGAAAAAACAACAAATAACCATTGTGACTCTTGTGATCATTGTGACCCTTGTGTAATTGGTGTATTAGAATCTCCAATTTGGTTTATCACGTCTATACACTTTGGGTTCAAATTGGATTTAATCCGGTTGTTGCACATGCTTGGACATGATGGATCGCCATCCATAACTTCAACGTACCATCTGTTAGCACCCAAACTATTGATGGTTTCGAATGGAAATAACTGAAATATTAAAACAAAATAATAAGAACAAACAATACGAAAAACATCCATGTTACTCTAATAATATATAAAACTTACCATGAGAGAGATCGAAAATCTTCCATAATGCCATTGAGGTTTCGGTGTTTTACCGCTAACGTGCTTGTGGCAAGTATCCACCAGCTTCTCGAATGCGTGAAGACCCCATGAAAATCCTTCATAAAATTCCAAATCATCAACCATATCAATCAGATCATGGCTGAGAGAATTACCTGATGAAGACTTATGATCCATAACTTGCCATGATACCATCAAAGTTGTGAACCTCTTCTAGTCGGTCGAATTCTTTGTCTTCGCAAGTTTTTCACTCACTTATCATACGATCACCCTTCCACGGTCGAAATTCTTCAACCTGAATTCATCGCATTTTTTTAGAGTTCCATCCTCCGGGATAAGGTCTACAGTTCAATCTGGTAATTAATGTATGCTTCACCATAGAGTACTAGATAGAAACACTGTTCAGGGCAAACCACTACTCCTTCTTGTCTCGTGCAATCACTAAGTGATTGAATATGATTGATATTTTAACCTTCATCAAGCTAGAGTCACATTGTTAATGGAATATATGCCTAAATCGTGATTCCTTGTTTAATTAATGCCACTCATCCTCTCCCAACATTCCTTTCAACTTCTTTATTGTCTCAATTTGATAACACTTGGTGGAAATCTTGGGCATTTTGTTCATATGTTTGAATTCATACAGAAATTTCGGCTTTGACAGAATGTGCAAAATGACCAATTAAGAATACATTAGACTTCCATCGACCCATATCGCCCTTTACGATGCAAACGACCCTTACGACTCACTGAGACCAATGACCTACTTCGACTCAAACGACTCATTAAAACTCACATCCATTTGAAATCAACAAATTTCGCTTTCAACAACTTAATCCCTAATGTATTTCATCTTCGTTAATCTTTGGATAGTAAAACCCTTGAAACCGATCCAAATCGATCTAAGGTTAAATTCTCAAATTTTGAAATTCAAAATCAGATTCTTATTCACTTACTGTTAGGGTCATGTTATTGCTTGACAACGTCGATGAAGATTGACTCACGCTCTTTTCTTCGTTTCTGCTCCATCAAATAGCTATTTCCTTATTCTTTCTTCCTCGCTTCGAAATGCTCCTTCGTTTAGGTTTCTCTACTCACTTCGAAATCTCTCATCGCTTTCAACTTCGAACTCGGTCTCAACTGCGAACTTGTTTCTCACAAAAGGATTTGAAATTGGTTTTGAAACCGTTCCAACCGTGTGTGATTTCACTTGAAAAAATAAGAGCAAATTTGTATTTTTGCTATTTTAGTGTTTGTTCGAAAATCTTCAAATTTTTTAGAGTAAATTTGAAGTCTGGTAGCCTAACATCTTACTATTTCTCGTTATTAAACGGTATTGATTTTTTTTTTCTTTATAATTTTTATGATCATAGTTCGGCCGCTTTTAGACGGATATTAAACAAAACAAGACGCAAACTTCTAAAATACTTATAAATAAATATTCGATATGATAAATAATAGCAAAAGGCGAAATGATGACTACAATGGTCCAACCAAAACTGCCAATATGCAAAAGGATGTGATGGGCTTTGTTCAAATATTGATCTATTTCTCAACCTACTTTTTTGCCAATTTTTATGATAAAAACCTCTTTGATACAAACCGCTGTTTATATTTGTAAACACAGTGAAACTATATTAAAGATAAGTGATATTTTATTTATTCGCTTTTATATTATTCAATTATACTCCATAATTTTTAATGTACATGATATTCTATATATACCGTTTTTATTTGTAATAATTATAATATATATGTTTTATTATTATTTATTAAAAAAGTGAGATATAAATTGGATCGATGAGGTTAATATTATTAATTTATTATATATAATTGGTATACATCATTGGATTAATATTGGGCCTAACAATATCTCCAATAAATCCATTCGGGTTTTACTTGGTTTTACCTTGGGTTTGCTTACATTACCTTTGTATAAAAATTGTATTAAACCAATTTAACATATATATATATATATATGTATATTAAAATAAACATAATAGTATTAAATAATTAAATATCGTAAAAAAAATTTAAAAATGATATTTTGTTGGTTTTGTATTTTTTTAATAAAAAAATGTATTCATTTTACAATTATATTTTAGTATATAATAATATAAAATAAAAATTATTAAAAATTTAAACTAAATATTTTTAAAATCATCATCATATTATTATTTAATAGGAAATTAAAATATATGAATAAATTTCAATTAAAGTAATTATTTCTAATTTTTAAATAATAAATATAATAACTATTATTAATAAGTTAATATATATGTATATATATAATAGATATACTATACAAGTTAGAATTTGAAAATAAATATATATAAAAAAAAAGTCCATTAACATGGCCACATACACGATATCTTTAAAATGAAAGACAAAAAAACTTGTAAATTCAAAAATTTACAATAACGAAATTTGATAAATCCAATAGTTGATAAAATAAAGTGTTCTGTTATATTAATAATTAAAATAAAGTGTTCTCTTATATTAATGACAATTAAAATAAAGTGTTCTCGTATATTTATCTACTCAACGAAAGATTTAATCTAATATTTAACTTAATTAGAGATAATGACAATTATATCCTTTATACGTTCCGTAAGATGGATCATCCGAGGTGATTGAAACTAAATCCTTCAAATTGTGCTCGTAGAAGTGGTTTTGTAAGAATATACGTAAACTGATCTTTGGAGCACACATGAGATACACGAAGACTGCCATCTTCAATCTGTCTTCGAACGAAAAGGTAATCTAGTGCGAGATGCTTCATACGGGAATGGAAAATCGGGTTAGCGCTAAGATAAGTGGTTCTGATATTGTCGCATTAAATGGTTGGAACCGACGGAAGTGTGGCGCCAAGTTCAGTGAGAAGATTAACAATCCAACGAATCTCAACATATGTGTTCGCCACCGATCGGTATTCAGACTCTATGGAGGAGCGTGAGTGTCTCGTCAATTTCTTGGATGACCATGATATAGGATGTTTGCCAAGGTAAATGGTGTATGTGCCCGTGGATGTGAAATCCGAAGAATCTCCAAACTAGTCCGCATCACTAAAAACGTGTAGAGACAGAGGATTTGTGGCGGCAAAAAAGATACATTTGTTTCGGGAGCTTTCAAGGTAGCGTAGTATCCGTTTTGCACCAAGCCAATGCTTATCTGTTAGTAGATGCATAAATTAGGATAACTTGTTCACGACGAAAGCTGATGTCCGGATGCGTGAGGGATAGATACTAAAGGCTCCCAATAACCTGTCTGAATTCACTCGAGTCTTGTAGAGGCATACCGAGGAGATAGTCATCCGAGAAGTCGAGCTATCAGAGTGGGTATAGGGTTAGCCTCATTCATCATGGTGCGTGTAAGAAGGCCAGTGACATATTTCCTCTGCGACAGATGGAGGTCATGTCGAGAGCGGGGTAGCTTCAATGCCAAGAAAGTAGATAAAAACACCAAGGTCTTTGAGTGAGAACCGGGAGCCTAAGGAGGAGACAAAGGTCTGCATGTGAGAAGGAAATGATCCCGTAATAATCATATCATCAACATATACCAGGACATAAAAATGATTCGTGGATGTGTAAAGAACAAAAAGAGAAACATCCACCAATAAATTCTTGATGATATTTTTTTGTAACAAAAAATATAACCACTCGTAAATCGCCCGAGATACCTGACTAGTTACTATAATTTATCAAGTTCCTTGTAAAATATCAAAATGAGCCATAGATTAAAATTCAAGTTTTTTTAACTCTACCAATAAAGCATTTTAATAATGTTTATTTAAGATAGAGATAAATCAATTACTACCATCATAAAAATAAAATGAAATTACATAGTAGAACATCGCATAGATTCTTTTGACGATGATCTAACCAATAAAAAAAATCAGATAAAATTAAAAAAAAATTAAAAAATATAAATAGAAATAAAATTGTAGTATTTAAGAACTAAAATTGATAGACTTCAATGCAAAATTATCGAGCCATTTAATTGGACAACCTTCTACTTAGTATTACCATTTTCTTGGGCATCGTAGGAGGAAAACATATCTCATGGATATGTATGATCTGAATCTAACAAATGAAGGGTTAACTAACAAAACCTCTTTCTCGACCACCACCATCATTTTGTTCTAAGTCTACTTCACCTTCCATGTCAACTAACACTCATTTTGACTCTTCCAAGAAAAATGAAATTAAATATCATTCTATTCCTCTTTTGTAAGTCTAATTGGGATTTTATTTTTATTTTTAGCAAAATAAAGCATCGATTTTGGATTCTAATTCATCCAATCATTTATATTGTAGTTCCACAAACTTTCGTAAATTTTATGATATTAGACCCACTAAATTAACTGATAAGTAACACTACCAAACAATACCTTTTTGGGTATTAGTTCGGATGGTACTGTCATTTGTCTTTTGAATTTCGACTCAATAATATTCTCGATTCCTTTATTTTTCTTCTAACATTTTTTCATCATCTCATTCCTATAAAAATTTTATTTCATTCATGATGTTATTCAAAGTTAGACAATCGGTCAAGCTAGTCCCCATTGCAATCTTTATTTTCTTTCTTTTTCGATCCAATGTCTCTGTTTCTCCAAATATAAATATGTTTTATGTGAATTATTTTATTTTGAGGGCTCATAACTTTGGAGAAGAAAGCCTCAAATCCCTTATAGGATTTGAACCGATGGCTTACGCCTAACCATCATGTTACTTTACCACTGAGTTAAAAAGACCCAGTTGACTTGGTGAAAGGAATCTATAAAAAAGGTTCTCGAATCGCACGGAGCCTACGAATTTAGTACAAGAGCGTAATGAGTATATGGATGAGATCCAACATAATATAAATGGACGGACGTATGCCCTAAAACATATGCCAATTGTTGAGCCCACTATACTTAGCCACATTACTTGAGGAGCGACCCACTGACTAGGTCTCCACGATTGGTAAGACAATCATTCTTCTTTCACCTAATTGAGATCTTAATTTAGCAACTCCTTCTAAAATATGTGATTGCGTATAAAAAATCACATGGATAAGTTTTCTTTTGGATTGGATAGTAAAGAGGTGGGAGAATCTTCGTTCAAGAGTGCTAATAATTGTTCTAGAAGTTTCATTAGTGGATTCTTGTATGGAACGAGATTATGGCATATGATAACTTAGGATAATGTGGAGCTTGTCGGTACTAAAATTAATCTAGAACCTCCAGATCTATATTCGAAACACAATCAAAGGATTTCCTCTAATTTTCTACGTTGTTTGTTTTCGCTCTGCTTATGCATGACACTTCTTGTTGGTGGAGTGGTCGATGTAGAGTAGTCCCTTTTGGGTAGTACCTAAAGTCTGTCATTCTAGTGTTGAGTCTGAATACCGCTCGACGAAGCTGGGAAAGAGAGTTTTCCATCATGTTTATGGAATTTCATTTCCCATGGTAAGGAGTTATTCTATTGAATGAGGTCTTTCTCGTTTGAGCTCATGAAAAATCGTTTTTTACTATGTACAAGTGATTAAACTATTATCAGTGGATAATAACAACAATGAAATAATTTTTTTCATATTCATAGAAATAGGGGTAGATGTGGATTTAATCGAATAGTAAAATTTCTCTTTGTCAATGAGAAGATGCGGGTATGATTCCTGATATCTGTCAAAATCCAAATATTTTTGTTATCAAACTTTCAATTCCCTAAAGATCGGACTGCTTAAATATGGCTCAAAGATCTAGTTAGAGATGTCAATGGTTTGGATTATGTCTAATCCACTGAAATATAATGAGTTTTGTAACTTAATTAGGTTAGATTTGACCCAACTCATTTAATTATGGGTTTTATAGGCCGGGTTAAACGAGTTAAATGGGTTAAACATATTTATTTATATAAACATATTTTGTATATGTATTTTTATTATTAAATATTTATATAATAAATATATATATTAGATATTATATTTAAAATATCAATATTAAAAAAATAATTTATGAAAATAAGATCTGCGATATAGATTAAAAATATTTGATATATTTTGAATCCAAAATCAAATCTGTAGAAGCGTCGAATGTAATCCACCGATGTCTCAGAAGTCCCTGTTGGTGTCTAGACACTAATTTTATACCGAGTAGGTGTTATATTTCGAACCCGAACTCGAATTCAAAAGACATAAGTACTTGAATTGCAAATATCCCAAGAATATATGGTTATCGCGAGTATCCGAATATATATTTATGGATAAAATTTTATAAACGAATTTTTCATCCGTCGATAAAATTGAAAGAAATGAATTTTGGTTCATCATGAAATTTATGGAAAAATTTTAGTTATGTCTCTAAATTCTAAAACTAAATTTTAGAAAATTTTGTTATGTCTTTATATAAAGGAACTAAATTTTGGATACTCATTAAATTTAAGAACTAAATCTTAGAGATAAAATTTGGTTCATCCTAATAAATCTAGGGACATATATTTTTCTCATACTAAGTTTACGAATAAAATTTTACAAATAATTTTTTTTGTCTATAATCTGATAACATAATTTTTTGGATAAACTTTTGTTATATCCATCAATTTAAGGATAATTTCGAGATACAAATTTGGTTTATTCATAATTTATGGAAGACTTTATTCCTATTTTTGTGGATGAAATTCGACATGTTCTAGAATTTAAGGAAATTTTCTAATTTTATTCTAAATTTAGGGACGAAATTACATTGACGAATTTTGATACATTTCTAAAATTATCGACAAAAACGTTTTTTTTTAAATTATAGGTTAAATATTAAATTTATAAAAATAATTTTAATTTAAGGGTTAAATGGGTTATACCCATTTATTAAAACTAATTGGATTTTTAACCCATTAAACCCATGTATTTATATAACTCATTTAATTGTCTAATTTATTTTAATGAGTTGAATTGGGTTAACTTGCTACATCCAACTTTTTTTAATGAGCTGGATTGAATTAACTTGCTATATCCAACCTACATTGACATTTCTAAATCTGGTTTACCCATTTTGTTTGTTCCTTGGTTGGCATTAACACCTAGATCATGATTCTCGTAACCAGTTTTGTATATCTTTCTTTAGATTCTTGTTTTGCATTACCACATTGTGATATTTTTCATTTTGCCAGATGACACCATTTGTTTTTTCTGCACATAACAATATTTTTTATATTCCATTATCTCTTATACATTTACATATATGGAGACTATTATTTGTTGTTTTTCGTAATGGTGTCAGATATGTTTTGACCATTATCGATTATTGTTCAAGAGTCACTTTGATTTATATGTTAAAACAAAAGTATGATGTACTAACCATTTTCTCCGAGATTGTCTCTAGTAAACACCACTATTAACTCCATTCGCTCTGACAATGCTCATAAAATTGTCTTCCATGATCGTTGCAAAACAAAGGTATTTATCACTACTATTCTTGTCGTAAAACTCCTCATTTTAACTATATTATTAAGCGTGTACAACTTAGATGTTTCTAGAGAATTTCTATTTCGATCCAACTTATCTATTGAAAATTTGAGATAATAAGTGATGATAACAATTTTTCTCATTACCTAATAAAGATTTATCTAATAATTCTATTAGGAACTTATTTTACACGAAAGACCACATTACTCCATTAAAAAATGTTTTGAATGTTTATGCTTTAGTTCTACACCTTTCAAAAACATTAAAACGTTTAATCGTCGATCTCAAGAAACTGAGTTCATTGGTTATCCAACCACAAATAAAGGTTGCATATTATTGTTTCGTACAAATCAAATTGTAATTTCTCGTCATCTTGTATTCACGAGGACATTTTTTCTCTAACTAACAAGTCTTTTCTTTCATTTTCATCTATATCTAATGTTTTTCCTTATAGTATTGTTTCAATTCTCTTTCCTTTTATTCTTCTAATTCTTCTCATATTGTAGTCTCTATTGTAAAATATAATATCCAAAATGTAATTATCTGATAATTATGGATAATATTATAACTAAATTATTTTATAATTTGTTATAAACTAAAGCTACTGGTCAGAATTAACAAGTTAACCTATTCACGAAAACAGAAAAGTTCTCTAAAAATTTGATTGATCAAAAGGAGAGAAAACAAAAAGATGAAATAGTTTTTTTATTCTAACCACGTCAAAGTTTGGCGATAACTTTCGACCTGATTGTAGATCACATATGGAATCTTCAAGTAATTGAAGCGTCTTTTATATTTATCTTTTATCCTCTAATATTTAGTCGCCCCGAACTCATAATTATTTATTTAAAGAACAAACCCATGAAATTAAAACTTAATAAAACAAACTAAATTTTTTATTTGGATTGTTATAAACACATTTTCGCTTTCTAAGTAGCAACTCTATTGTGGTGTTAGAGTGTTTGGTCATTTGCTTTGTGAAATTCAGATAAAAATTCGTTTAGAAACTTCGATTTTAAAGCTTGATACGTGATCTGCTCAACCGAATAAATGGTTGCTTGGACCACGCATAATGGTTAGTCTCGACGACTGAACACAGTGAAACCTCGGTTTTGTCAAATAGTGTGAGTCCTCGTACCAAATGAAATCTATATACAAAATAGGTTTTTGATGGACGATTGTTGGACCAAACATTTAATTAAAGATGGTGCACTCGGCCTAGCAATTTGATAATTATTCAACCGACATCCTCATCTATCCAATGGTTGTCATTCCATGTCTATTTAAATGAACACATTCCTAATCTCCTTTGTTCTAGCCCTCGTCATCGACCTTTGTATGATCCATACTGGAACTACGACCTAGTTTTTATCATCCCCTCCTCCATTAAAAGGATTAGACCTCAAATCCAATCCTATAACTCCATCAAAATGGACCAAGTTAGTATTATAAATAAATTAAATTTGTATAGGTTTACTATGTAACATATGTTGTGATTTGAGTCTTTTGTTTATCTGGTGGTTGCAAGGTTCTATTTTTGCTTTTACATCCGATTTGAACTCTTCATCTGGTGGTTCTTTCTTTGAAAATTCGTCCTTGAAATCCTATACCAACTTAAGATCAACACTAGAAAAAAATGAATTACTTTATTAAAGAGAATCGCCTTTTCATGCGTGAACACATTCATTGGCTGAACTAACAAGAATTTGGTCGCATTTTCTCTCGCTTTCGTGGAAAAGAAATTCTAACGATTGCGTCATGCCCATCTCATCTCGTGGGTTTGCATCATATAGATAATCGACAAAATATTGGGCGATTTGAACAAAATTTGATAAATTAAAGGGGTAAAAGGAAATTACTCAAAAGTAGTTGCTTGTAACTGACAACCACAAATAATTATTTATTATGACGATATCTTTGCTTGCCTTGTAGTATCAGAAAACCCCTCTTTGACCCTTCGATATTTAGTTATCCTCCAACACTTCCTCCGACCGATCCAATCATTAACACTTGCTTCAGATTTTTGATCCAAAGGTAATAATATCTCTGAATTCCTGTTGATTCTTCCTTTTTCTTCGTTGAGAATGATCTGACTGTTGCAGTGAGATTTAGGGTTTTATAGACTGTTTTCTTCATCTCGACGATGTTCATAATTAGGGTTTTGTTTTGACTTTTTTCTCCGGTGAATCTATGGATTGATCTTGTTTCTGTCCGAACGAAGCTTGAATGATGATTGATTTCCTCTTCTATTGAATCAGACATCATGGGATTGAGAGTTGGGATGTTGGTTCTTTTCCTGTCGGTTTTGACCTTGGTTTCCGACGGTCGGAAAATCGTTCACCTCTCCGGTAAGAATTTTCAGAGCTGAATACATATCATGTCATAGAAATTTCAGATTCATCGATGCTTTTTCATAATTCTCTAGAGGAAGAAAAGGTTTGCACATTATGTGAGGAGTATGTATCTGTTGCTCTTGAATACCTTGAGAAAAACCAAACACAATCCGAGATAATTGATGCACTTCATGATCGGTGTTCCCACATGCGTGGTCTGAAGCAACAGGTTGTTCCAGTTCCTTTGATTTAATCTCAACCTTTGATCTAATCTTCCATTTGGGTTCATCATAGATTTGAATTTGATGGATGCAGTGTAATGCTTTGGTGGACTATTATGTTCCTCTCTTCTTCTTACAACTTGAGTCACTTCAACCTGAAGATTTCTGCAAAAGGGTTAATCTCTGTGAAAAAGTTGTGGCTCTTGTAGAAGAAGCCCGGGAGAAGAGTTGTGACGTATGCCACCGGACTGTTTCCGAGATTTTGATCAAATTACAAGATCCCGACACTCAGGTTTAGCGCAGTCTATTACATAATTGTATGGATTTTGGCTCAGAAAACCTTCTGATTGAAGTTGGGGGTTTCTGGTTTATGTCCAGCTTGATATAATCGAGATTCTTATAAAGGGATGCAAATCGCTGAAGAACTACGAGAAACAGGTGAGCAAGAATGGAATTGTCGACATTTGATGCCCTTTGATCTTATTAGTACTAATGTTGGTTGAATTATTATTACAGTGCAAGAAATTGGTGTTTGAGTACGGACCTTTCATTCTGGTGAATGCAGAGGAGTTTCTGGTGACAAATGATGTTTGCACCATCTTACATGCTTGTCAGGCCGACAGAACACTTGCCGTGGCAGATTCCTAATTGGGAAATATTTCCTATTAAGGCTCCAATTAGTGTAAGGGAACGTGTTTTTTTTATCTACACACGAAATTATTGTGTTATGTGGAACAAACTCAGAATCTGAAATGTAATATACTGTAGATCATGTGGATAATGTGGTTTGTACATATTTGATTATATTCGGAAATGACTCCTCCCTTTCTTTAAAAGATTTATCCAAACGTTTCAAAATAATGTTTATGTACCATTAGTGTTTATCTTAGATTATAAGTTTTATATTCTTCATCGATTATGTTAGCTCTGTCTCTAATTTGATGGAATATATTGAGTTTAAGTGAGCAGATTGTCCACCCTATAATAACAACGAAGCAATTCTGTTTAATGTAACATTGAAAACTATGTCTCCTTTTGAACGAATACATGTTGATAATGTTTTTCATAGAAAAGTTTTATCAGTTTCTCTATACACGTAGAGGAAAAATATTTGTCTAATGGATCGATAAGCAGAGTTTATTATTGTAGTGAAAATTTTCATGTTGCTCATTGGTAAGTTGGATTTTTAATTCGGTAAATTCTGATTGCATTGTGGATAAATCGTATGATGTCTCTTCATATATTAGTTTGTTCAGTATGAGGTCAACGTCGATATTCTCAGGGAATAACATTAAAGGAAAATGTTTTAATGATTTACAATTTCTTTTTGCAATAGATATTCAATTTGGATAAGTGTATTTTGTTTCAACTCTTGTGATGAAATGTTGAGATCTGCAAGGAAACACTATTAGTCAATATACAAAATAACATAAAACCTAGAACGCTCTAAGTTTTTCGTGGTTTGTATATAATATCGTCTGCAAGGTCTAACCAAATAGTAGACCAAACATGATTTGGATCTGTCATTCACTCCATTGTTAATAGTATAATGGATAATGGTCGCATAATAAGATGTGGATGCCCAACTACATGCTTCTTGTATAGCATTTATATACTCTCTATCGTCGTCTAAAAGGCGTAATGCGCGACAAGTTTCTTTAAAAATTGTGTAAGTGATGTCGGTAATAGTACGTAAACAACTGAAAGAATTCATAAATAATAAGCTTCACATGCTAAAGGAGATATATAGTGTAATCGACCAAGTTCAACAAGTATACTTCGATAGTGGATATCAAATTTATAAATTCGCTAACATGCCTCACAACCTGAAATATATCGACAATTAAAATAATTCTTTATTCCATCTACTATTATTTGTGTATCTATAGCATCTGATAAAGATATGCTCGTTGTAATTCTTTTGATCCTTTGTGTTACGTATTTGAAAAGATATTTGATTGCCTTTGTTTGATTACACCAATCAATATTTATATGAGCTTTATACTTTAATAGTAGATCAGCATTATATGATACAGTGTAGCAGTTGTCAAGTTTGATATCATCTTTAATAACGAATTGGTGGTTGTTAGTTCTTTTATATATCGGATAACCTTCGTGATCTATATAGGTATTTTTGGTTTAAATTTCTAGAAAATCATTTTGTACAGTTACCTTTTTCCATGGTTTCTTGGACTGCATTATACAAATCTAAATCGGAGAATTTGTCTGGAATTTCACCAGATATAATTGAGTTGATATCAGTTGTTGTGGGTAATTTTTATTCACGTGCCAAGAACAATAAGATGTGAGCATGCGAAAGTCCTCATTTTTAATTCAATTGTGTAGATGACTACAAATTAAGTAATATATAAAGTTCGGTTAAAACAAAAGGAAAATACATGAAAATGTATACTGTGGAACTTTTTAATTGTTTACCTGCTAATACACGACCTAATACTTCATTCTTTTTAAGATCGATTAGCATGTCTAGAGTTTTATTTTAAATATGCGAGTTAAGATATCTGGGCGATCTTCGAAAAAATAATCAAAAGATTGATGAATGAGTAGAACAAAACTAATTTTTTTAAGGTGTTCAGATAAGTATTACCTTGTAGAAATAACTTTATTTTGGAGTTTGTTTTCATTGTCATGTATATAAAGCTATGCAAATTTTGGTGCATCTCCCGGTTTAGGTAATAGACCACCTATTCCATGATAATTTTTCCATGTATTTTGAAGATGTATGGTCCAGATTTATAATTAACTGAAATATCAATCTTTCCACCCATTGATTTACATGCAAACATTGTGTTATACGCTCTAATATATTGACGAAAATGTTTTGCGTTAGGCATTTTTTTGAATAAAAGATTTTACTTTGAGAACAACATAGTGAATATTTGAATGGCAATTTATTTTTGCGTTAGGCATTTTCTTAAATATAAGATTTTGAAGATATTTAGAGGGTTCGAACATCTTTGGTAAGGAAATTTTACCTTGAGAACAACATAGTGAATATTTGAATGATAATTTATTTTTCTGTTTGTTAATTCTTTTGTCATACTACATAGATGCATTACAGGACGAACAACAATATTCTGGATCTCCAATATCATGGTACACTAAAAAGAAAAATTAAATTACAAAATTTAAAAAATATCTATTTTTTGGAATACAAATAACTTGAGGAATATTATACCAATAAATGACATATTGCATGTTGTAACCATAGCATCACTCAAAATAACATCGTCATCTTGTCGTCTTCTCCGCGTCACCCCTCGAATCCTCTCGTTCGCCGTTCGCCTCCCTTTGTTGTCTTCTTGACTCGATCTTGTTCTTTTCTCGCCGCCTCATCTCCATCTTCCGCCGCTTGCTTCCGTCATGCTCTCTCCGTCTGCTTCTGTAATTCTCAACCGTGCACATAAATCATAAATTCTTTGATAAGTGACTTCTGACAAGTGAGCGGAAAAAAAACAAAGAGAGAAAACTGAGAAGAAAATCCATCGAATGATTGAGAATAATGGATAAATTTGTTGGTGGCCAAATCCAACGACAAATAATGCATAACCTTGCAAAAAAAACGAACGACATTAATGATAACATATGTCTAATACGTATAGAGAATATGATCGAAAGGTTAAAACACATCACACGTTTTAAATAAAAAAAACAATCACAAACAAAGAACCTTCCAATAATAATACATGTCATTCCAAATAGGGCTGAGCAAATAATGAATATTTGCGAATATTCGACTATTTATATTTGTATTTTTGTTCGACGAATATCCAGATTTAATATTTGTATTGTATTTGTAAATTATGATATTTGTAAATACGAATATTTGTCGAATATATGGATATTCGTCGGATATACGGATATTCGTATTCGAGCCTAAATTTTTTTAACGTAAAATATATATAAAAAAGAATTTTAATAAAAAACAATAATCATGAAATATAATCTAAAACTAAAATTTAAATCGCACAAAGATGCACAAATATATAATATAAATAAAACAAAGCAAAAAATCTTCATAATCATCTTCACATCAATCATTTAAATAAAGTTTCGTCGATAATTCTACAAATATCGTCAATTCACCTAAAGCAATGAAAAAAATTGTTAGATTATATACTAAAATTAAACTCGCAAAAAAAGTTATATATTTTTTGTGAATTCTGTTTTTTCATATATTTTAATGTCTTTATAACATTATTAAAATCATTTGGATTACAACCAATCTTGAGCGTAACTTAAATCTTCAACAATATTAGTTATTTTAAAATAGTTGATATTTTAATCTTCCAATCATAAATATATTGCATATTTGTCTATATATTTATATAATAAGTGTTTAAATAAGATTAATAATTTTTTATTTCCAATTTGATCACTAAATCAATTTTGTTATATGTATCTAAATACTTATAAATACGAATAGTTCGGATAATTGAATCTACTATTTATATTTGTATTTATCGAATATATGATTTCCAATATTTATATTTATATTTATGTCAAAAGATATTTAAATTTTCGATTCGAATGCGAATCAAATACGAATCGGATACGAATACTTCCAATATTTTGTCCGCTCTAATTTCCAAATGCACTATTCATCACCGACGGATTTCCCTTATAATATAAATACAGTATTATTAATATTAAGATATGTATGTGGGCTATTCGTTTAGTTATGGGCCTAGTGTCGCTTAACGGGCCTTGTTATAAAAACATATTGTATGACGTGTCACTCTCTGATTGGATATGGCAGAAATCAGAAGAATTTGCACTTAAAATTCCAATGTTCCGAGAAAATCTCATGGACTCGTAGTCGGTGATCCGTAGCTGCGAAGGGAAGAGGAAGGTCAAAGGTCAATTGCAATTTCTCTCTCTCTCTCTCTCTCTCTCTCTCTATATATATACATATATATTTATGCCTCCTCTCAATAAAATCCTCTCTCGTTGATTTTTTACCTAAATTCTCTCCAGATCTGCCCAAACACGAGCTCTCGCACCCATTACAATGGCTTCCACCTCTCCTCCGGTCCTCCCGATCTCCAACTCCCAAACCGTTCCCTCTGCCGCACCATCTTCCGTTGAATCGCAGCCTCCGATCGCCACTCCGGCGTTTCGCGCCTTCATCAACAATATCTCGGAGACTGTCCGCAACGGCCTTTCACAGCGCCGTCCCTGGGCCGAGCTCGCCGATCGATCCGCCTTCTCCAAGCCGGAGTCGATCTCCGACGCAGCCGTCCGCATCCGCAAGAACTACTCCTACTTCAAGGTGAACTACCTCGCTGTTGCTACGGCGATCGTCGCTTTCTCTCTGGTGACGCATCCTTTCTCCCTCGTTCTCCTCCTCAGTCTCCTTGCTTCCTGGCTCTTCCTTTACCTCTTCCGCGCCTCCGATCAGCCTCTCGCCATCTTCGGACGCAATTTCTCCGATCGTGAGACCCTCGGCCTTCTCATTATCTTTAGTATCTTCGTGGTTTTCCTCACCGACGTTGGATCTGTTTTGGTCTCCGCCGTGATGATCGGAGTCGCCCTGATCTGTGCACACGGCGCCTTCAGAGCTCCGGAAGATCTATTCCTGGACGAGCAAGAGCCTGCTGCCACGGGATTCCTCTCATTCCTCGGCGGCGCTGCCTCCAAGGCCGCCGCATCTGCTGCGCCTGCCATCGTGGCCGCTCGCGTGTAAATGCTCGTCGAAAGCGAACCCGATCTACATATCCGGCATTCATCCGATCTGGATCGGGTAACCCTTTTTGGCTTATGAAAGATTATCCGTATAATTTGTTTGTTGATTCGATAGTTTGGTTCATCGATCATAGGAATTACAAAAACAGATTTGGATCTCTCTCAGATGCATAATCATTGGTTACCTTCTGATTTTTTGTTACAAAATTATACATACGATGTTTACATTGTCTCCTTTTCAAAGCCTGTACCCTGTAAATGGTTTTGATGATTGTTTTACTTTGTGTTCACATTCAACATCTTGAACCTTTTGCGTCTAATCGATTCTCTTATAAGTCAGATCTCGTCATGTTGACCATATTGTGTTTTGATGTAATACGATTTGCCTGATCCTTGCCTGTGTGTATAGAATCTTTAGATTTCTATGTTCTTAGATCTGGGATCTTAGTAGAAAGGGCTTGCATTTTTCTAATGATAATTTCCATAGGACGATCATCACTTTCCAAATCAATCGGATACAAGTTGGACAGTTTCAGATTCCCTATTGAAGAGAACATGCTAATGGTTCTTTTCAACAAATAAATGCAGAAACAATGCAACAAATTACACTAACATAACTTCCTCTAATCTTGTTGCTCCTTCTTGATCTCGATCACACCGATCTTAGCTCGCAGCTCTGCAAAACGACACGATCGAGAGTCTTGGTGAAGATGTCTGCAAGTTGTCGTTCGGTTCTAGTAAACTCAAAGTTGATAAGTCCTCCTTCAACACAATCACGAATGAAATGGAAACGAGTATCGATATGCTTACTTCTGTCGTGGAAAACTGGATTTTTACAGAGGGATATTGCTGACTTGTTATCCACTAGCAGCTTTGGTGCTTCGAGCTCTTTGCCGATTAGCTCGTACAACAATCGGCTCTTTGCGATTGCTACATAATTGGACTGTGATCCAAGAGAAAAAGGACAACGGTTGTACTCTTCCTTCCATCGAGGTCCCCTGCCATATCCCTCTTGAATGTGTTGATGTTGGTATGACTTGAACCTGTAATTATTAAATCATCCACGTAAACTCCAACAATCAACACACCTTGTTTTGCTCCATGTGTGTACAAGGCATGTTCATTGGTACACTTGTTGAAACTCAACACTTTGAGACTTGCATCAAATTTGGCGTACCAAGCACGGGGCGCCTGCCGCAGTCCGTATAAGGCTTTACGAAGCTTTGGCACCTTGTGCTCCTGATCCTTGACGAGAAAACCCGGTGGTTGCTAACATAAACCTCCTCGGCTAGCTCTCCATTGAGAAAAGCCGACTTGACGTCCATGTGGTGAACGGACCAACCCTCATGTGCAGCCAAAGCCAGCAACATTTGCATTGATTCCATTCGCGCGACAGGTGCAAACACTTCTTCAATGTCGACTCCCTTGCGTTGCACATAGCCTTTAGCCACAAGACGGGCCTTTAGCTTCACTAACTTGCCACGCTCATCTCGCTTTACCTTATAAATCTATTTTAGTCCGATTAGCTTACATCCCATCGGTGGGTTCACAAGTTCCCACGTTTATTCTCCTCGATAGCTTGCATTTCTTCCGACATCGCACGACGCCAACATGGATCGCGCTCGACTTCAGCGAAGCTTGTTGGCTCTTCTGCACTTACCAAATTCAGCTCGTGCTCGTCAAGTTCCTGTGCTGCCCGACCCCGTGGCATGGCTTCACCTAAAATATCGTTTATGGCTCGAAAATGAAGTGGTCCATTATCATGCTCTGCATCGAGGTATTTAGAGGCATTCACAGGTGGCGAGACAAAGCGCGCCGAAGTCACCATCCCTATACTTGGTGCAACCGGTGTTTTCGGTGTTGAAGCAGGTGGATTATCGCCTTGAACAGTGTATTCAATGGCAAAGATGTTGTCGAGGCCGACTATTTTTTCAATAACCTCCAAATCCCAGTAAGATTTTTCGTTAAAGACGACGTCTTGGGAGACACAAACTCTACGTGCGAGTGGATCATATAGTCTGTACGCTTTCGTGCCTGGTTCGCATTCGAGTACCATGTGAACACTTCGATCATCTAACTTCTGCAGATTAGGCTTAGTTACCTTGGTGTGTGCAACACATCCGAACGTCAGTAGGTGTGAGACATTGGGCTTCTTTGCATGCCATGCTTCATACGGTGATATACAACTTAAGCTCTTCATGGGAGAGCGGTTTAGTATGTATACTGCAGTAGTCACCACCTCGCCCCAGAATCCCCAGCATCATCTTCGCCTTTAGCAAACTCCTCGTCATCCCGATAACAGTTTGGTTCCGACGCTCCACAACACCATTTTGTTGTGGGGAATATGGTGATGTGAGGTGTCGATTGATTCCTTCCTCCGCACAATACCTCTCGAATTCAACCGAGGTGAATTCTCCTCCACGATTAGTTCATAATACACGAAATCATCGTCCCATCTCCGCTTCGACCCTACTATTGAACATCTTGATCAAGGAAAAGGCCTCACCTTTGTTGGTTAACAAATGTACCCACATATAGCGGCTATGATCATCAAACATTAAAAGAAAGTACTAACGTCTACCATGAGTCTATGGAGTGATTGGTCCTCATAAATCACCATGCATAAGGTCTAGGAGACCCTCGGCACGGTAGCTCGTTGTTTGTGAGAACAGAGTACATCGCTGTTTTCCTGCGAGGCAGCTGTCACACACCTTTCTTATGTGCTCGATCGTTGGTAAGCCACTCACCATCCCGTGATGTGCTACTTCCTTAGTGCATCAAAGTTCAAATGCCCGAACCTTGCATGCCAAAGCCATGCTTGGTCATTATCTCTGAAGTTCCTGTCCGGTGTGGAAGCGACAGGGTGAACTCGAGGAGACTGAAGACTGAAGGAGCTGAGGAAGGTTCTAGAGAAACTTACCTCACACGGCTGAAATGGAGTGAAGAAGCAGATGGGCTCGCGCAGCAAAAGCCCATGGACGATCTGGCCCAGTAACCACAATCCAACCCGTTACGAAGCCCACACCAAAAGATGCTCCAGCCCATGCGAAAAGAAGAAGAACGGGATGAGTGACGGGAGAATAAAATAGGAAAATTTACATGGTGTTAAAAACGGTTTTTCATGTGTCAGAAGTTTGTTGAGGATAACAACCTCACAATCCATGTAAACGAACAAAAACAGATATATAATATAATCAAGGGTATACTCAAGAGGTACTCAGCATATTTTCACAAAAATTACTCACCGTAAACCTGAGAGAAACACGTGAGGCGAGAGAGAAAAGATCAAATACTGATCGGATCTATTTTGTTCATTTTTTTATTTTATTGTTTGCACAAACTTAAGAACAAGAGGAATGTTTAGCTCATGACTTTTAATCAATCTATTCATGAGCTGTAGAAACATATAACAACAATCTCTCACTGCTGCCAAAAACACTAGCTTCGTAACATTCAAATTAATCATGTACAACCGATTCTGAGCACGCATTACCTTCAGCACTCCCCCGTCGATGAGAACTTGGCAACCACGCTCATCAAGTTGCCCAATGCTAACAATGTTGCTTTTCAAAGCCGAAATATAGTATATGCTAGTGATAGCACGATGCTCGCCGTTTTGGCACTTGAATAACACGGTCCCTCACCCTTTGATGTCAACTCTTGAGCCATATCCAAACTTGACTGCTTCGACAATGTTGTATCGAGCTTCGAGAATACATCACGATTTTTGGTCATGTGGTTGCTCGCTCTCGTGTCCAGGTACCACATATCGCTCCATCGGTCAACTTTGTATCCAAGGTTAACTTGGGCATGGTTTCAATCGATTAAAACCAGAATAGCTCAAAGTTACATCAAAATTGGGTCAAAATTGCACCCAAATCGTGTCAAAATTACACTAATTTTGGGTTAAAAATCGAACAAATCGATAAAAAACGGTTTATTTAAAAAAATGGTTTGATTTTGTTTAATTTCATATTTGAGACGGGTTTTAATTGGATGAAAATCAAAATTGGGTTAAAATTGCACCCAATTCGAGTCAAAATTATACCTATTTCGGGTTAAAAATCGAACAAACCGATAAGAACTGATTTTGTTTAAATTTTAGTTTAATTTTGTTTAATTTCATATTAATTCGGGTTTTAATTATATGAAACTCAAAATTGGGTCAAAATTGTATTCAATTGGATTCAAAATTATACCAATTTAGGGATAAAACTCGAGCAAACCGATAAGATCAATTTTTCTTTAAATTTCAGTTTAATTTTGTTGGATTTTATATTGATTCGGGTTTTAATTAGATGAAAATCAAAATTAGATTCGAATTATGGCCAAATTTGAGTATATACCGGGTCAAAATTGAGACGAAACCGGATCAAAATTGGATTCAAATTCTAATCAAATTTTTCTCTAAACCGAGTCAAAATTAGGTGTATACTGGATCAAAATTGAACTTAAATCAGGTCAAAATTTAAAGATTTAATCGAATTTAAACGGGTGAGATTATAGGTAGAATTGTAAATGATAAAAAAATAGGATTATTATGACCAAAACATAAAAAAAAAACTAGAGTTAAACATGAAAAGAGAAAATAAGCAAAATAGCTAATAATGGAGGAAATAAGGGTTTTGCCCTTATTACAATTACAAACATATACTTCCAATAGACTATCTTTTTAAGTGGCCCCGTTTGAACTACTCTTCGTTTGAACAACGATATATGATCGCAAAATAATATCACGTGAATATGCCCATCCATTATATCCACACCTAAGCAAACTCGTATATATAAATATATTTAGTTTAAATAAAATAACAAATTATATTGTGTTCGGGAAATGAGTCCTTTTCGATGGACGGGGGGGCCCAAGGTTTCTGAAATCTGGAAGATGTCAATTTTGGAGTGTTGTTTGTACACAAAGCCGAAACCCTAAATGACTTCCTCATAAAGAAACCAAACTGGAAAGTTTCCATTTTGGATGGATCCTTATCCAATTTTTTTTTTTATTATTTATATATTTTTTAATTTCACAAAATTAAAAAAAGAAAAACTAAAGTCCAAGTCTTCGTCACCAAGAATCCTCAAAACCCTTGTGACATCACCAAAGATGATTTAACTGAATCGGGTTTCCCCACGTGTCCTATGACCGTACAATTGTCGGCTCCAGCACGCGTTTGTTCGGAGCCGCCAAACTCCCAGAGAGAGAAATATCTTGAAAGAAGAGTTCACATAACTCAAGACTCTTTCTCGTTAAGACATTACTTGAGACAACCTAAGAACTGATTCTGACGTTTCCCACGCAAATCAGATTCTCAGGAAAAGGGAAAAAAGAAAACTTAGATTCGCTCGATTCAACTGAAATTCAAATTTTGAGTTACTGTTTGTCCGATGGAAAACGTGCGTGACGCATCGAAACAGAGCATCTCTGTTTCTTTGGTCTCTTCGAGCGACAACACAAAGAGTCCGAGAAGGCGACGACGAGCCGGGGAGGCAGTGGAAGCCACTGTTAGAAATTTTATTCTAACGTTGATTCATATAAATATAAGTATTTGATAATTGTTATTGAGGTACACACGGTGATGATTAGTGTCGTATTGAAGAGACAATTATCGGGTGAAACCGTGCCATTGCCATTCCGCAATTATAGAAATTAATGATGGTATGGATTTAAAATATCTATCGGTTAAAGAAGAAGTGCAAAATCAAAGAGTTCAAATTGTGCATATTGGCACCAATGATATGATCGCGGATCCGTTGACTAAAGGACTAGCTCCAAAGATCTTTCTTGGCCATGTTAGTGAAATGGGAGTAGTCGCGAAGTCCTTGTATTGCTGACGATTATACATGTATGAATATAAGTCTTGCACATTGAAGTTTATTTGAACTCTAGATATCAATATAAGTTTTGATTTTGCTTATCTATGAATCATATTTCAGTTATGCATATTTGTTATGATTATAGATATTTAGTCTTTGTTTAAAGACATTGTGGGATAAGATAATTTTGGATGTCTATCTTATCAAATTACAGTTGTTTGAATTATGTTGATTTGTGATACATGGAAGGAATCGGGACGTTTTGCCAGGCCCGTGATCGCCATGATTCGGTCAGTTTAATTCTTATAAAGTTGTGACTCGTATATAAGATCATTTAAGTGAGCTCAACGATTTTATATACTTGTCATATATGAATCAAGTGGGAGAATGTTAGAAATTTTATTCTAACGTTGATTCATATAAATATAAGTATTTGATAATTGTTATTGAGGTACACACGGTGATGATTAGTGTCGTATTGAAGAGACAATTATCGGGTGAAAATCCCTCCGTGCCATTCCGCAATTATAGAAATCTAATGATGGTTTTGTGATTAATTACAAATTGAGGATTTATTGTAATTAATAAAATTTAAAGGGCATGTATCAAAAGACATGTCTTTTAGGACATGTCTTTTCATTATTACAAACATGTTTGAATGCCTTTTAAATTTCACCGTAACATCATTAACAAAATCACAAAACAAATAAATACAAAAATAAAGGAAAACTCTCTTATATCATCAAAGAGAGATTAAAGGAGATTTCGGTGGAATAGGCATTGGAGAAAAGAAAGGAAAATCTAACGAATGCAAATCATGGAAAATTCAAGTAAGTATAATTTATTTATTGTTTTTGGTTGATTTAATTTCCTATTAGAATGTCGATAATTAATTCCGCATTTAGGATTATCGAATTTTGCTTACAGCCACGTTACGGAGTTGGGCGGTTCGGAACCGGGACTCAACCGGGACCCGGTCGGTTCGTAGGGTTCAGGCGAAAGGGTCGAAGAAAGGTTGCATGAGAGGGAAAGGTGGACCAGAGAATCCAGTTTGCCGGTTCAGAGGGGTCAGACAGAGGGTTTGGGGCAAGTGGGTCGCCGAGATACGTGAACCGGTTAACCGAGGAAGTGACTCGGGTCGTAGAAGCAGAAGGCTTTGGCTCGGGACGTTTGCTACGGCAGCAGAAGCCGCAATGGCTTATGACAAAGCTGCTAAGGCTATGTACGGACCATTCGCCCGCCTGAATTTCCCAGATGGTGATAATGGCGGAGAATACCAGAAAAACGTGGAGGAGGAAGGTTCTAGAAGCAATTTGTTGGTCAATGAATATAATAAAGACATGAAGCAAATCCTTCATGGTGAAGAGAGCAAGAATAATTATATGTTGTACGACGAGACGGAGCAAGAACAAAGATTTGGTAGGGACAAGACAGTTTCCATGTCTTTAAATGAGTTTCATGTAAAGCGAGAAAACCTTCAAAACCTATCTGGAAACTTTCACGACACATATGGCCAGGACCTGTTACAGGATTACACATATGGCCAGGACAAGACAGCAGATCTTCACTCGATGTCTGCAGCCGAGTTTGGATTTGCGGTTCCGTTGGATACAGACGGGAATTCGATGGAATCTCGGGATTACGACTGCTCCAGGAGGAAACCAGAGGAAAGTTATAGTATCGATGGAGCCATGCCGAATCAAGAAATGTCCTACGACCATGGGAACCCAAGGGTTATGCTAGATTTTCAGGTCATGGGACCTTGTCCTGATATGGGATCAGGGCCAGAGCAGACAGAGTTTGGTCATTACTTAGGGTTTCCCGAGTTTTTCAGGTTCTAGTGTGTTGTATCATAGAGCATGTATTAATTTATACACTGGAGGCATTTGCAAAAATGCTGCTGAGGTATCGTAATGGATTCAATTATTAATTTTAATATCTTGGACACAAATATTATAAGAAAATTATTTAGTTTTATATGAGAAAGTTTAAACTTACAGTTTATTGTATTCAAAATTAAAAAAAAAAAAACCGTCTCACCTCCTTTCACCCCTTTCTCATTTAATGGAGAATTTTTTAAAAAATTCCCAAATTCATCGTAAATTTTCTCAAAAATTTTGAAATCTCACCATGTGTTATATACGTTGTACCACGTTGTGAAACTATCGTGTCACTCCGTATTGTTTGACTTTGGGTGATAATACGTTGTTGAACTACACACATTGTACTATACGTTATACCACACACGTTGTAGCACATATTGTACCATACACATTGTACCACGCACGTTGTACCACACAACGTGTACAACCTGTACCCAACGTTGTACCACACGTTGTGTACAACATATGCTAAACTTTGTACACACGTTATACCACACATTGTGTACAACGTATGTATTGTACACATACTTTACCATTTGTTGTATCATTTCATCGTTTTGATGTCATTCTCTTTGTGTTTTTGAATACCAACATTTTCAAATACAACACACTTCCACCTTTCATCTCTCTCTAATTCTCATATCCCGTTAAGATTGAATCACATCTCTTTCCACTCTAATCTTCATCTCTGTCTCCAAATATCTATAAAAAATGTCTCAAAATCCACATTTTTTCTAACCGCTTCTTTCTAACTTTCTCGACCACCTTGAAATCTCCTCCTTTTCCCTCTCTCTCTCTCTCTCTATTACATATAGAAACATGACTTCGTTTTTTCTTTTGCTTTTTTTGCATGACATTTTGTTGAAGTTCTTCGATAAGCATATAGAAGGAAAGACGAGGAACAACACAACAACGTCTAGATCGAACATGCCTTACAAAACATGAGAGGTCAAATTGGACGACCTTAGATTCATGGACAGTTGGAAAGCTTTCGCCAATGACTATGATTTTAAAATTGGTGATTTTGCATTTTTTGTCACGAATGTGACATGGTTATTGATGTAACCAATTCATCATATATCACTTTGGTTCTTTATTCGATTATTAATCATGTTTACTAATGTAATTTTGGTGATGGGCCAGAATCTTTCGATAGGCTTGCGAGATCAAACGGTCTGACCGGTAGAAGATGTAAGATAAGTCTGATAAACGAACAAGGAAGGTCGTGGTCGTTAGCTTTGAGGCCCTCGAGTCGCGGTGACGTCGGCATCAAAGGAGGTTTGAGAACTTTTTTCATGCAAATGGACAAAATACCTCATCTTCCCTCATATTCAAACTTGTCTCCAATGGAACAACACATGTCTTTCGGTTTTTCCCAACAGGGTTTATCACTAATCTTTGATTTTCAATTAATGTATTGTTGTAAATTTTTCGGTGCTCCTTGAACTTGATAAACCTTTTTAATCGTTATTGGTAGTATAACCTTTTTATTATTATTGTTATTATTATTTTAGATTGTACACACATTGTACAAAATGGGTGAACAACGTTCGTTCAACATGTGTGTACAACGTGCACAATGTGTGCGTACAATGTGTACATCGGATATTTTTTATATCTCTTGATATTGTACTTATTAGATTCAAAAATGTTTGTAAATTGTTAAAAATGATTAATTTAGCCGTAAGGATATTCAATCAACATTCAACTGCTAAAAATATTGAACCACATTTTATAAAATCGGATTGTATCCGGGTTGAACCTTTGAATTTTGGGTTGAACCATAGTTGTTAGTTAACCTAATGTGTTATTCCATATTTGTATCAAATCAAAATTAATAACTCGATTAATATAATTCTTAATCATCAACCATAAACTAAGACAGGTAACGCATAGAATGAAGTTTATGTCCAAATTACATGTTTTGTCATATAATATATGTTTTATTGATATAAACAATTACAATGTGTCATTTTATGTAAATTAAACGTGTATTATGATGAAACAAGTCATGATAAACACGAATTCAACATGTTCAAACCAAGGTTTTGTGAAATGTGGTATACATAAAACCCATGTTGAGCTATCCTATACTCTTCTCTCATATAAATTATTACACATTGATGGTGGTTTGATATTATAGCTAAGTTTTTGTAATATGGTATGAGTTTTTGCTTCTCCTTATAAATCAAGTCCAATAATCATCACTTCCTAAATCAACAAGGATCCACGCTATAGTATATTGTTTCCAGTTAGCGTCTTAGGCAATAGTAATGGCTCATGAATATGTGATCTAATCATATCAAATTTTATATTTTATACATATATTAGATATTCTGCAAGGATATGGATAGTATATACAGGCGAGACGATGCTTCTAGCTTCGAGAATTGTTTTCACGTACTTGAACTCTTTTAAATGATTATAGCTTTGTTCTTATCGAATAATTAAATCATCTAGAATGGATTTACATACTTTTGAAATTAAGATTTATATGAAACATATAAATCATTGATGTCTATAATTTACATGTGAATGCATTATATCATCCAATATTATCCTAAACTGAATAACCTACCTCTCGATATGATTCATCGGTTTTTCTAATGCATAAAATCTAATATAATTCGAAATCTCCATATGAAAAATACCATATGATAATCAATTCATGGGACCATTCAAGAATTAAAAGATAAAAACATGCATCAAACCATCAAAGCAAAGAACAATGAATCCATTCGTAAAGTACGATGAGTTCAAAGATACAAAACTCAAGCTTACAGCATATTTTAAATTTATAGATCCACATTTTGGGAAATAACTATAGTAGGAAACAATAAAAGTGAAAGGTTTAGAGAAGCTTAGTCGATCTCTCGATCAGTCACAATCGTGACCTCCCCTTCGACTCATCTTCGTCGTCAGTTTGATACTTTGATGAAGTCTGATACTTTTTCACTCTTTTCACGACCTAAAACTTTCTTTTATACTCCACTCTCAATGACTTTTGTGCCTAGAGTCACACCCAATTTATAACAAAACTTTTCATCACTTAAAAAATTCAAAATTTAAATTATTTATAGAATTCGGTAAACTGCTCGGTAGAGTTGGCCAATACTCGAATTGATCAGTAGGTTGTTCTGTGCTTTCCCAAACAAATGGGAGCTGACTTTGACTATTTGGGTTAGGTTGCTCAACTGAGCAGGTGACTGCTCAGTCAAGCGAATCCACTGAAGTAAGAGACATCTTTGTGCTCGATTAAGCGTGTCTATGCTCAAGTCCAGCGAATCCTCTAGAATGTTTTGAGCATTTTGATTTCAATGTGCTCGATCAAGCGTTTATGGTGACCAAGCCAAGCTTTTTCTTTGGTTTTTCTTATGATGTTCGTTCTTGTGCTAAATATCACAATGTTTTCCATAATATGCTCATTATCCCTTATTGCCTACAAGATCACAAAATAAGCCAAAAATTATGAAAAAAACTAAAATAATTCAAAATGAAATAGAAACATAAATTAAATTATAGAGAAAAATTGGTGTGATCAACTCCTCCAGACTTGACTTTTGTTCGTCCTCGAGTAAACATAATCATTGAATAACTCTAGAAAGGGAGAACAAGGCAAACCGAGATCCGCAAGGATTTAAAGAATATTCTTTCTCGTTTAGACTACACTAATCGTGAATGAAATCGATAATTTTTTTTAAGATTCTTCTAACTACGGAAATATCTAAGTCGTGAGATTTACACTACCACTAGAAATCATAAGATAATGAACTAGAAATCTTACCAAACATATTTTTCGAGTCTTTGTATCATTGTCCTAAGGAATTAGTTGGTCCAAATAGTTATGATAAGGCTCGTAAAAGTGATAAAAGTTTTTTCATAGATTTGTTTCATTCTGAGACTTGAACTTTTCATTCTCTTTTATTTTATTTATATTTTTCTCTTTTTTATATATGGACATTTGGACTATTCGGCATTTTTGTCTCTTTTCTTTTATTTTTTGTAAGTATAAAGTATGATCATATGAAATGGTAAAAAGAACAAGCAACCAGGGCTAACACTTACACATGATGATTGTTGCCACCCTTGGGAGAAATGTTTGGCTCTTGTTCGATTCAAATATTTTTACAGTAAACTCGAACAAGATGAAAATGACATAATAGTCCAAATAATGGGAAATAGCTCAAAGCATACATTAAGATAAATATCAAATAGCTTACTACATTTTATTGTGAAATAAAACAAAAATAAAAAATTGAAAATGAAAAGATGGAAGAAACATCACTGTTGGAAATGACTATAATTCATGGCTCAAAGCATCTCAATATGTTGTCAAAGTATATCGAGGGTGTGTCTGTACTTGCTCCGACATGAAGAATTTAGTACGGCCTGAAATCTCTTTGGCCTGAAATGCTGACAGCCATGCACAACAGCGGAACAAAGAAGCCTTACGATGTATTCTCCAACTACACCGGCTTTAGGTGAATTTCATTCAGGATATTTTGTTTAAGCGAGATAACCTGTCTGAGAACCTTAACCTTCTCTACTATTCGACCAAGCATTTTAGACGAAATATTGCTCAACTCAAGTATTTTCTCTACTCATTTTTCATTCCTTTGAAAATTTTTATGTCATTTATATGGTTTCTAAAGTTAAGATACACGCATATATGTCGTCTAATAAAAACACAATCCTCAAAAAATAAAGATCCAAAATTCAAAAAAAGTAAAAAAATTGTTCAGAAAAGGGAATTTGGGTTATCTCTTGATAAATGCTTGTTTATAGTTCCGAGCTCAACCATATTTGTTTCTACTCTCATGGAGTTTGATTAGGCTTCCCCGATATTTTTCCCACTATTTTGGACAAAATGGTTGGCTATTGGTCTCATTCTTGCTTGTTTTGCGAATGCTTCTTGCAGCCTTTTCAATTCCTGGGTTGAGTGGTACGATTCTAGATATTCCAGCACTTCTAGTCATAAAGAGATTTCATTAGCATACTATAAACAAATAATAAAAATATAAGCTAGATTCGGAAACTGAAATAGTTAAATCGCCTTCTGTCTGTGACAATGGCACAAAAAACCTTGATGACTCGTTTACGTGTGATCAAAACTTATCAAAATTTATAATTTTTATTTAGACTAAATATTTCATAGTGATATGGATGGTCTAGTACAAGATTCGAACACAATGACTAAAATAAAATTAAACTATTAAATTCACAAAAACTATAGTCATGAACAACAAAAATTGTAAGTATATCTAATACAGAAAAGTAAATTAAATTACAATTACAAATATATATAGGCGAGATGATATTTCTAGGTTCGAGAACACGTACTTGAACATTAAAGATTACGGAATGTGAAGATTTTTTCTTAGCGTGGAATTCAATCATCTTGAATGGATCTACATGCTCTCGTAGTGCTTATTTATATCTAACATCTAAATCATTAACGTCTATGACTTACAAGTGAATGCATTATTGTCCAATATCATCATTCATAATTGACTAACATATCTCTCGATATGATCACTGCGTTTATTTAATAAATACAATCTAATATAATCTGATATCTCCATCTAACTTGTAGCATGTGACAATCAATTTATGGGGACCATTCATGAATTCAAAGCATAAAAACATGCATCAAACCATAAAAGAAAAGAACAACGAATCCATTTATGAAGTACGATGAGTACAAATACACAAAATTCTATCCTAAAGCATAGATCAAATCTATGGATCTATATCTTGAGAAAGAACTACATCAAGAAACAAGTAAATAGAAAGGTCTAGAGAAGCTCATTCGTTCTATCAATCAATCTTCGTTGTGACCTCCTGTCCAACTCGTCTCGACCGGTAGTTCATGAAGTCCGATAGCTTTTTCACTCCTTGCAGGACCCATAAATCTTCTTCTCATTCCCCATTCGTAGCCTTCTATCCTTAGAGTCGTCCTCGTTTTATATAAAAATTTTCATCACTTAATAAGAATTATTTAGGGAATTCAAAATTGCTCAGTCGAGTTTTCCACTACTTGAGGTGAACACTTTGTTGTTCAATGGTTTTTCCATACAATCAGAGCTAACTTTGACTACTTAGGGCAGGTTACTCGACCGAGCGGGTGACTGCTCGGGTCGAACGAATCAAATGGAGTAAGAGACATATATGTTTGTTAGAACGCTTGACCGAGCTTATCTCTACTCAGGTTTAGCGAATCCTTCGAAATTTCTGACCATTTTGGACTTCAATGTGCTCAGCCGAGCATTTCTGGTACTCAGGCTGAACATTTTCACAAAATTTTCTTATGATGCACATTTCCGTGCTAAATATCGCCATGTTTTTTCATAATGCAAGATCACACAATAACCTTAAAAATATATATAATGAACTAAAACGTTCTAAAAAATGAAATAGAAACACACAAAAAATTATTGAAAAAATTTGGTGTGATGAAGTAGCCATATCAAGATTGCCTTATATGTAGTTTTTAAAGACGTATGCATGGAAATTAATTTTTGCATTGCTTTCCACCCCAAATGCAAGTATTTAATGCATTGAAGATGTAGTAAAACATTTTCCAATATGCCTGAATGTTAAAGTGAATCACAATGTCTTCATTCTTTTTTTTCGAAATGTGTAAAAAATTTTGGGATATCTTTGTAGTTCTCCTCTGGATTCCCATAAATTGCATATCCTCTAGATGTTTGGATGTTTTATATGCCTGGGAATATGACACTAGACATTCACACTACTAGAAAATTGAGATTTAGAGACTGAAGAATCCGTCCCTAATTCGTCCCTAAACGTGTTTAGGGACGGTCAATAGTAGTCCGCAAACGAGCGTCGTCAAATGATATATGTCCTTAATTTGTCTGCAAATAAGGACAGAAATTTTAGTTCGCAAATCGTCCGTAATTGCACACCACCACGCCGTTCGCAAATCGACGGGAAAAATCGTGGATTTTTAAAAAAAAAAGTTACGGACGGGCCACCCATCCGTAATTTAAAAAAAATAAAAAATGAAAATTGAAATTTAATTAAATTAAATTAAATTTTAAATGTTTATATATAACGATAATAATTAAAAATCATATGTGAGTAACATTTGTATTCAGCCCCATCGTTATCGGAACTCGAGACGGCCGGTGGAACTCAAGACGGACGGCGAAACTCGGGACGACCATCGGAATTCGGGACGAACGCTGGAACTCGGGACGGCCATCGGAACTCGAAAGAGAAAAAAAATTAAGGGAAAGTGAAAGATTGGATGAAATGAACAATGAGGGTGGGGCGGGATGGAATTTATAGTTTTTTTTGGACGGTAGAGAAAAATTGTCTGTAAACCGTCAATAATTATGGACGGGAAGAAAAAGGAACGTCCGCAATTGCGGACGGAAAGAAAACGATCGCTCGTAATTGCGGACAGAAAGAAAACGGCAGTCCACAATTGCGGACGACCTGTGGCCATCCGCAAATTTACGGACCGCTCGCTCAGCCGTCTGCAGACTTACGGACCGATCGCTTGGCCATCCGCAAATTTATGGACCAATCGTTTGGTCGTCTGCAATTGCAGACCGTGTGGATGTTCGCAAATTTGCGGACCGCTTGGCCGTCCCTAATATGGGATGTCTTCGGTGTCTGTTTCCAATCTGTCCGCAAATTGCGGACCCTTAGGGACTGCTTGTCCGTCCGCAAATTTAAGGACGGATTAGAGACCGATTTTTTTCCGTCCCTATTCCGTCCGCAAATTTAGGGACGGACTGATCAATCAGCAAAATTTGCTTGCAATCTTAAAATTTCTAGTAGTGTCATGTTCTTAAATCACTAAACTCCAAACCCAGTTAGACCTCTAAAGATTGACTTGCCTATTGAAATTTTTGATCGAAAATTTTGTGATCATCGTAAGCGAGATATTTTTCATCTATCCCAAGCTACCAAACTGCAACAGTGTGAATTGCTACACTAGAACAATCATTTTTCTTATTCTCCTCAGTCGCAATCGCGACCGCAAGTTCATATGTACGACTTCTTTCTACTCAATCTGATTTTATATAATATATTCTCATCTTCAAATAATTTTTTTTCTTTTAGCCATACATCTCAAAACCATCAAATTTAACACATAAACATTGTTTCATTTATGGTGCATTTTACTTTGTCTGATCTTTATAGAAACAAAATGGAAAAATAATTGGTTATAGAGTGAGATTTTACTTCACAACGTGTATGACCAATTGCATGATCGCATTATGTTAATGGGAAGAGTGAGGAGAGAAATGTTAGATTAGGGGTGTCAAAAATGAGCTCGGCCCGCGGGCCTACCCGAAATCCGCCCGAAAATAATCGGGCTCGGGCCGAGAATTTTAAGACCCGAATGAAACCGGACGGGCCCTAAAAAACCCTAACACATTACCCTCCCCTCCCCTCTTTCTTTCCCTTCTTCTTCCCGTGACACTCTCTCTCTCGCGCTTGCCTTGGCTTCTCTTTTCCGGATCTAATACTACTAACTTCACTTCTTCTAGCGTTGCAACGACAATAGCTACGACGACGGAGGAAGGTATGCAAGTGTATATGTTTGAATGTTGAAGTTTCGGTTTGAAAATTTAAGGTTTCCTTTGATTATGTAATACTTTTATTTTTATGTTAGTTTGACAATTTAATGATTTTGAATGTTTCTAATGTAATTCGGAAGACTTTAATTTATGAAAAGACGTTTTAGAGACGATTTTTATATTAGTCCGTGGGCTGCCCGAAACCTGCCCGAAGCCCGTCGGGCCAGGCCGCGGACCTAAGATTTTCGGCCCGTTTAATTCGAACCGTGCCCGAACCTGAATGAACCGGGCCGCAACGGACTCGGACCGGGTTCGGGCCGGGCCGGCCCGTTTGACACCCGTATGTAAGATAGATAAAAGAATGACATTTTGATTTTTTCTTTTTTAATTTATATTAAAATGAATGCTATAACAATTCATACAGACATGTAATTCAGTGAATCGATTTTGTGTAAATTTATAAATATTAAAACCGGGATACGAAATTAGTGGCTAAAACATCTGACTATTTCGTGGTAGATGACTCACGTATGGATCCTTAATGGGCCTAAAATGCGTGGAGCGGGCCCATTATCAAGCTTGTGCTGCTTATAAAGCCCAAATAAGTTAGCCTTTAATTACCATTTGTCGTCCGTCAATTATATATATATACATCTAAAACGTTTGCAGCACTATCCAACTCTTCATCGATGATATGTCGTTCCTTTTGCCGTTAAGATGTGCTCCTGTCCACGTGTACGGCGGATCTGCATCATCAGTTGCTGTTGTTTCCCTTCTCTACCCTTGGATTTCCATCTCAGGGATACCATTGGACGGACGGATTTTTTCACTCATTTCTTCCAAATATTTTCGTACGTCCGATTGTTGTACGCGTTTTACAAGTTTTCAATTTTTCCTTTCTTCTGTCCGTCCGATTTTTTCACCGACAATGATTATTGATTCCCAGCCGTTTGATTCGCAACCGTCAAATATCTCATATGTTAGGCAAGTCTTCGTCGGAAGAGAGCGGTGGCGATGGTGCTTTGAAGAGAAGAGACATAAAAATAGGTGAAGGCGTCGAAAACGATGCTTTGAAAAGAAGATAGATGGTGAATCGATGGTTACGCTTTGAGGAGACGAATTACGAAGAGTCGATACGTATAAGGTGAAGATGGTAAACAAGCACAAAAGAAAAATAAAATTAAAGTTAGGATGTTGAAAAGAAAAAGAAGATGGGAGAAGAAGATAGAGCCGCGGGAAAGGGAGAGAGTGAGAAAGTAAAATAAAAATAGGTTTAGAAAAATGTTGTAAAGGTTGGGATAGTAATTTAATCATTATTATTATTATTATTATTAAAAATTAATTAAGGTATTATAATAAATGATGGAATTCAGAGCATGCTATCCAATTGCCTTTCACTAATCTAAATAAACAACACTTTAATTTTTTTTTTAAATTGACATAATTTTTTAATTTTTTTTAATTATTTAATTATTAAAACTTGAAAAAATTGACATTTTAAAAAGTTATGACATATTTTTAGAAAAAATCACATTATTCCAAGTAGTAAAAATAAAAAATTGTTAAAAATTAAGATTAAATTACTAAAAACTTGATTTAAATTTAAATTATTAAAAAATAATATAATGAATCTAAATATAGAATTAGAAAATATGTGCCTCACTTTTCTCGCAAGCAAGGATCAAGCTCCAGCGATAATCAAGAAGTTCCAAGCTGCGATAGAGGTACAATCGGGATGGAAGCTCAAGGTGCTTCGTACTGATCGATGTGATGAGTTTACATCGGTGGAGTTTGGGGAATATTGTGCCGAGAGGGGAGTCCAACGACAATTCACGGCCCCCTACTTGCCACAGCAAAATGGAGTCGTTGAACGCCGCAACCAGACAAAAGTTGCCATGGTTCAATACATGCTGAAGGCAAAAGGTCTTCCAGCAGAATGCTAGGGTGAAACTGTGACCACTGCACTATTTATCCTCAATCACGCCCCAACACATAGCCTTGAAGAAAAGATACTATATGAGGCTTAGCATGGTGCAAAACCGACAATCCATTTCCTTCGTACATTCGGTTGTATAGCACATGTTAAGGACACACGACCAAGTTTGAAGAAGCTTGATGATGGAAACACACCAATGATCTTTGTCGGGTATGAACTGGGTCAAAGGCATGCCGAGTGTACGATCCAGTCAGCAAACGGGTGCACGTGACACGTGATGTTGTCTTTGATGAAATGACCCAATGGGGTTGGAAGGCCAGTGACAAGGGTGACACTACCATTTCAATGGAGCCATTTAGCATTGAGCATATCACTACAAGTGAACGAGGCCAAAGAGAAACGATTGTAGAGTCCCCTCGAACTCTTGATACAACACTAGAGGCAGTGGAGTTTGCGTCGCCGCCGAACCAAACCTTGATGCAGATCATGATGATGCACCTTTACGCTTTTGCACGATCAACAACATCCTCGGACCATCATTACTATGGGGGTTTTCACCTCGTGTCTTAGAGGCTGAAGAGTTGCACTTTACCGCGACAGAAGAGTCATCGTCTTTTGCTGAGGCAGAGGACCACGAACATTGGCGACGGGCAATGTTTGAGGAGATGAAAGCAATTAATGACAATGGTACTTGGGAACTCGTTGACCTTCTTGTTGACCATCGAGTCGCAGGGCTCAAATGTGTTTTTAAGGTGAAGCGTGACGAACACGGAGCCATTGTTAAACATAAGGTGCGACTGGTTGCAAAGGGCTATGTGCAGCGTGCAAGGATTGATTTCGACGAATTCTTTGCGTTCGTGGCACGCATAGAGTCTGTACGACTCTTGATGGCCTTAGCAGCGAGCGAAGGGTGGAAAATCCATCACATGGATGTCAAGAGTGTGTTCCTCAATGGTGTGCTAAAAGAGGAGGTGTATCGTCGACCACAACCACAAAGAGAATGTCTTACGCCTATAAGGCCCTTTATGGACTTCGACAAGAACCACGACCATGGAACGCCAAGTTAGATGCAAGTTTACAGTTGCTTAGGTTCAAAAGGAGTACCTCTGAGCATGGGATATACACTAGGAGTAGAAGAGCATCACGACTTATCGTGGGTGTCTATGTGGACGACTTGATAATCAAAGGCGACGTTAAAGCGTTCAAGGCCGAGATGAAGACTTTGTTCCAGATAAGCGATCTCGGGTCATTGACATACTATCTCGGACCTGAGGTCTATCAAAGTGCAACCGGCATCATGCTCTGCCAGTCAGCATACGCAGAGAAATTATTAGAGAGATGTGGTATGAGCAACTGTAACCCATGCAAAGCGCCTATGGAAGCACATTTGAAGCTTAGCAAGGAAAGTTCTAGTCCACTGGTCAAAGCCACCGAATATCGAAGTATAGTTGGTGGACTTCGGTACCTTGTGAACACGCGACCAAACCTTGCCTATGCGGTAGGGTACGTGAGTCGCTTCATGGAGATGTCACACAAAGATCATATGATGGTAGTGAAGCACGTGTTACGGTATATTTCTGGAATACGCAGTTATGGGATGTTCTACGGAAATAAGTGTGATGGTCAACCATGTCTGGTTGAATTCAGTGACAGCGATATGGCAGGTGACATCGACACACGAAAGAGCACAAGCGGTTTCTTCTACTTCCCTTGTTATAGCCTCGTCACCTGGCAATCAGCGAAGCAAAAGGTTGTGGCTTTATCCTCATGTGAGGCAGAATATATCGTTGCGTCAGCTACAACTTGTCAAGGCATCTGGTTAGCTTGACTCTTGAGTGACTTCATTGGCTCGGAAACTCAAGTGTCGGGCTTAGGGTGGATAACAAGTCCGCTATTGCGTTGAGCAAACACATTGACACTCGGTTTCATTTCATTCGTGAGTCCGTTGAAGATGGGACTATCGTCCTCGAGTATACCTCTACACAAGATCAACTCACAGACATACTTACAAAGCCATCTGGACGTGTCAGATTTTAGGAACTGCGGACAAAAATTGACATCGTCGAGATTTCTAAAAAAACATTGCAAGAATTATAGGCAAATATTGGATAATTTTTTTTATTTTCTTTATTTCTCAAGTTTATTTGTCAATGGATTAGTGATGTGAATGGTTCATTTACTAAAGATAATAGAATTAATGGAATCAGTGATCATTAACCATTGTTACTGAGATAATAGATAATTTAATCCTTTATAATTTTTTTCTATAAATTAATTAAGATAAAATAAAATGAAAAAATCACAACTCAAACAACTCAAACACCAATCATTTTATATTTTTTTATATTTTTATTCTTTTATTAAGGAATCAATATTTTCAACATCGATAAATATCTAAATATCTCACTCACTACGGCGTCGTCGGCGAAGAAAAACACGTGGAAGAGAACTCATGATATCTACAAAACCAATTTTACCTTACGGGAGAAAGTCAAGGGCGTTACACTGTAACAAAAACATATATTAAAAGTTTTTAGATGAAATAAAAAAAATAGGAAATATTGTACTTAAGATTTGCAAAATAGGAAATTTAACTTGTAAAAAGTTCGCTTGAAAAATGCACTAACTACTCGATCCCAAAGTTCCACAATATCACACAAAATAGTTTATAAATCGGAGAATATATTCACATTATATTTAAATCTAAATGACATGAAATATCAATCGATCTTATATTTATTTTAAAACAAATGTAGAAAAATGAAAAGGGAAGAGAGGGAGAGAGGGAGAGAGAGAGAGAGAGATATAGAGAGAGAGATATAGAGAGAGATATAGAGAGAGAGATATAGAGAGAGAGAGATAGATGCCGTGGTGCGTGGGGAGAAGAGAAGCTGCTCCTAATGACTTGCGGCCCCAGCAACGGACGACCTGTCGTTTGACTTCCTTTTTCCTCTTTCTTCGCTCTTGGTCAGATTATATATATTGTTATATATATATATATATTGATTCAATTAATTATCTCCTTAATTAGTAAGATTATTCTTGACAGTTATGTAATACTCTCGATAGATTATTTCTGAAATTAGTAATTAAGAAACTGTGCATAATAATTCGTAATTTGAAGGGGTTCATGATATGATACCACTTTCTATGAACTCATTCTGGAAAATTCTCTCTCTATATATATATACCTCTCACTCTATATATATATATATATAAATACTGCAAAATGAAGAAAAAAAGAAAAAAAAGAAAAAAATCAAGTGGAGAGAACAGTGGAAGCGTGGAAGCACAATCCCCAAGTGAATAATATATTAGATAATTCACATGTAAATAATTATGAAAACCGATTATTTATGTACACGAGGAATATCTATATTCTATGCATATAATGTATGAATGTTATAAATGTATATATATACATACATACATACACACACTCAATCTGTATATGAATCAGTGTTTGAGTTTGGCCACGTGTTCCGTACAAAGTCTCTCTCTCTCTCTCCTCTACTTTTTCCCCAACCACAGAAGATGAAGAAGAAAAAAAATCTAAACTTGAAACCTTTTTGTTACTAAGACAGCATAATATTATTATTATTATTATTATTATTATTATTATGCATATCCTATATGACTATTTAGTGGAAATATATACATTGTAGAGTCGTTGGATTATAAAGTATGGACCGACATATCACATTTTAATAATTAAATAAATGAAACCATTCATGATAAGCAAAAAAAATAAAATAAAATAAAATAAACAACAATAATTAATGCCAACAAACAACAACACGAAAACCTCCTCAGTGTTCATCAGAATCCGCAGGAGATAATAATCTTAAAAACGCTTTTTTCTTTCCAATCATTTCATAAATATTTGAGGATTAGTATTAAAAAAAAAAAGTTTTCTCGGGGAAGTTAAAGCGTTAGTATAGAAGAGCATTTTGCGTTTGAACGCAAACGCAGTTGTAGCTTTGGAAGCTGTTCTGAAGCTGTGAAAGAGCGTTTGCGATAGAGATGGAGTAAGAAGAGCCGATGAAACTCAGGATGGATAGCGCCATTGTCGTATCATTACGTGATGATTATGGCGCTATCCCTCCTGAGCTTAACAGATTCTTCTCTACTTTTTTTTTTTCTTTTTTCTTTTTTTTAAGAAATTGAATAATATTAATAATAATATAAGATGTAATAATAATAATAATAATAAAAATAATGAGAAAGAAAAGAGAAGGGAGGAAAGTGAGTAATATGTAGAAGATGCAAAGTAAAGAAAGAGGAGAGGGTCCATTTATAGGCATGAACACCGTGAGTTACAAAGAACTTGGGTTCGAAGTAACGAACGTCACCCTTTTCGCTTCGTAAAACTCGCCAATTAAATTTAATTATAAAATAATCAGAAATATTGTAAAATAAAAAAATAAAACTTAAGAAAATAGTAACAAAATGAAAAGAAGATATAGAGGATAATTTTTTATTTAAATTGTAAGATTGGGTTTTTATTTATTTTAAATATAATTTTTCTTTGTGTATATTTATTTGTTTCTATTTGGAAATTACTAGGAGATATTTATATAGTTTAGATGTGAAATAATTATTAGGTCTCGTATCCTTTTGTTTGACGTTTTTTTTTCGCCCTTCTTTTTATTTATTACAAAAAAAACTATTACATTATAATGTTTTTGTGAATCCTTTAAAATTCATATGAATATCTTCTTTGGAAGAAGATTCAAATATATAATGAAAAATTATTAAGTACAATAAACAAAAAAAAACAGTTAAATTAATTCATCTTGAAAATTTTTTAATTTGTCTATATAAATGATTAAAAATCCTTTTAGAAGCAATCATGTGTATTGTCTTGGTGTTTAACTATTATGTAAAATTTATTACTATTGTAATAATAATAAATAAAAAAAGTTCCAAACTAATAATTGTAGGTATATATTTGCACATACGTGTCCATATGCATTACACATGTTTTTATTAAATAAATATCATATTGTAATTTGAAGAAATAAATGGACATTATGTAAGTGTTCATGCAATTAATGGTTTCAAATGGTCAATAAAATATATAATTGATATGTATATATATATATAATATCAAAGATGAGTCTTGGATTTTAAGGCTTTTGGGCTCTTGGTTGGAGCGGATCGGTCTTGACCCAACAGACCGAAAATTTTTTCAACCATTGGTTTTTCAGTCAAAAGTTGTGTCTATTCGGCGAACCATTGCGTCCATTCGATGCACATTCCGAACCCTTCCCAATGCTCCACACGCAACTTTCTGAAAAATAAACAGAATACGTTCAACAAGAGATCATTCTCTTACGTCTCGTTAAATATTCAAGACGGAATAGAAAACAAATTTCTTTTTTAGAACACTGCAAACGAATATCTCGATCATCATTAATTTCTGGTATATTTAATTGTTGTTTTTTTTATAAATCATGTATTCAATAACATTAGAATTCACTTATTCTAATAATAATAACGGTGAATGCGGAAAGAATAAATTCATAAAAAGATACTAATTATATAAATAATTTGTGTGTTCTTCTACATTAATCGGTTTAGTTTAGGAACCGTTAAGATTTGGTGCTTTTATATATATATATATATATATTATTTTAATGATTCGGTGTTTCGTACGTATCTTCATAAAGGCATTGCCTGCCGACTACGGTCCAGAGTCAGAGATGTGGAATGGGTTTTCTCAACATCAACAGTATAAATTTTTATAAAATTATGCAATTGTTTCACATATATATATATATATATTATTGTTGCTTTCTTCATATATACAATTATTTAAGAAAATACATAATATTTGCAATATTCGTTATCGATGGGTATTCATTCGTATCAAAATCGAAAATTTTAAATAATAAAATTGTGAGATTTGTCTCTACCATTCCATCTTCATACTAATTTTATAGTCTATTCTTTTGTGTTTTCTTTTTTTAACTTTCTATCTTTTCTTTTTTTTTCTCCGTGTCCAACACAAATTTTAGGTATTTAAGATTTTCAGATTCAAATATAAATATTTTAAAATCGAATATTTGTCGAATCTAAATAATTTAGATAGGTATATCCCTCCCATTTATTTAGTATAAATAATATACTTTCATGAGACTAGTTAGCTAAAATAAATTTATACCCAAAATAATACAAATGTAAGAGAAATTTCATATCATATAGTTGCATGGTCACTTGCTATCATCTACTTGATCATGTAAATCTACAATATCAAGATGGCTCATATTTCTATTATTCGGAAGCAAATTTTTGTTTAAATATCTATCTTTAATATTTTGTAATTGCTGATATAAATCAATGAAATGTTTTGTAATTTAACAAATAAAATATGATATGAATGATCATTTATACCATATCGATATTTTCACACCTTTTATTTGGACTATCATTTTTTATTATAAAAATTTAATGGTTGAAAGGCTCAATTTGTTCCTTGTCCAAAACCATAAATATAGAATTAACATTTTTTATTTCCTTTTTGCAAATATAAACGATAGGGTTAATATAGAATCTAAACATAGTTAATTTTATTCTTTGTCTTTTTCTATTCTGTTTATTTACGAGGATTTTTTCGCACCCTCGAAACATATATTTATTCTTGCAGATTCTACAAAAAAAAACTATTTCTTGAGACAATATAATATGAACAATATTGTAAAGAAAAAAATAAAATAAGAGGAGAAAGGTACGAATATGATGATTATTTCAAAAAACTAAATAAAAGATATATAATTTTAAAATATAATAAATGGCATAGTGGTAAAATGAGAAGGGCGGGTGTGGGCGTCTTTCCAAGTAATGATTATGTCTGCCTTTATAGAATCTAAATCTTACATGGAATGATTTCCTAAACATAATTTGATCTATCAAGGTGTTATTACCATCTTTCACATCTCTTCACTTTCACTTAATTACTTACTTTGCCCATCTCCCTCTTTTATTTTAATTTTTTTAATTTTGTACAATAATTTTTTTTGGAATTAGAATTAAAAATTATTTATAAAGAGAATGAACCAGAAAAATAAAAAAATCAAATGATGATTTGTTATTCTTATTGTGTCAAGATTTTGTTTTAAATATAATCTATTTTCTTGCTAATCAATTCATAATTGGAGAGATTTGTAAAGCCTATTATACTGTATCAATTTTCACATTTTATATTATTTAGTTTTAATGAAAAATCAAAACCGAATCCAAATTTCTATTGGGAAAACAATTGTTAAGCTTTTTCTCTAGTCCTTCTGTAATTGATATATACATATATATATATATATATATAATATTGACAGTCAACATATAAATGTTTTGATTCTTTCTTCTAAAGTTTTTTTATGAATATTATAGAAAATAATGACATGCTTTTTCATAGAGTGAAAGTTGGAAAGGGTTTAAAGTCAATAACGAATCCAACGATAATATTATCAAAGATTTTGATTTTTGTTTTTTTGTATACAATATGATGTGAATGTGAATTAACAATTATATTGTTCATATATCTTGCCTCAAATCACTGACTATTATTGTTATTAATATAGTTAAATAATAAAAAATTATATATCTTCATAATGTAGATGGAGAACTCCAAATAAAATAAATAAGTAAACCAAATTGTAAATATTGGTCCAAGGTGCACTTAAAGATTCATTCAAACAATAACCATTTAAGGATTTTAGTATTTTACAATGATCTATTACATTTTTTTACTCAAATTCCATCTAATTGAAATATTTTACTAATATTTTGAATCCTCCAAATTGAGTCGAATAAAATCAGACAGCATTGACTCAATCAATTAACTCTATAATACATAAAATATTAGATAAAAAAATGTATACTAAAATAAAATAAACAAGAATCGAGGAAATTCGATAGAAAATTATATTTTTTTAAAAATAATAAAAATAAAAAAGGAAAACCCTAATAATTGAAGTGTCATTTTATGAAATGCTAAAAGAGTGCATGAAAACTTTGTAGTCTGAAACTCCTGCAACCTATACTCTTGTGACCTTCTGATGTTACACAGAATTTTAAAACAAAGCACAGCTTTTCATATATCATATTTTAGAAATAATATATTATTTCTTTTATATTTTGTGGTAATGAATTGTGTGTGTATATTTATATATAAGCAATGGTCTACATTTTGCTTAATGTTTCATCCGTCAAAATTTTTTTCTTATTTTGTGAGGATGATATTATTTTTCTTATAAGGCTTCTATATATTTCGAAAATAAAAGATAAATATTTTTTTCAATAAATCTTTCGTTAAACGATTAAAATTCATCGGTGGTAACAATTTGCCACAGAAAAGAAGATTTACAAAAAAAAACAAAAAACATTATTAGAGAAATGTTTTAAAATATATCCAACTACATTTTATATGAATATATAATACTTCTAATACATTTGAATTCTAAAACCATATTTGTATAAAACACAACCACAAAATAAATGTTTTTTTACATATCAATTTTAAAAATTATAAAATCTAACGGTGAATATAATCAAAATGAAGGTTGATTTTTCAAACGAAAAAAATGATATTGTTAGCTAACATATTAGCTTTCATAACCTAAGAAACTAGGCGGAGATTCACATCACAATAATTGAATATTTGTTTGATTGTATAATAAAAAAAATTGAATTAGAAAAGAGAAATAGTTTGAAATTCCGGTAAAAAAACATAGTATTAGGAAATTCACTAATTCAAATAAGAGATCAACACTCTAATTTTAATAATATATTCAATTTGAATTAATCATACTCTAATTTTTTTATAAAATTTATAAAGTTTTAATTTAAAATAAAATAGGAATAAATCAATTCTCAAATACCATTTATATATTGTAATATTTTTTAATTTAAAATTCCTAGCACCTATATATCAAATAAATCTCAAAATTATATTAAGTGTAATTCAAAATTATTTAATATATGATGTATTTAGTTATTTTATTTTAGTTTTTGGTTTATGATAATTGTCAAATCAAATAAGAGGAAAAAAAAGAAAGAAAGAAACATGTGATATTGATTGGTGCTCGTGCAAAAGGTCTAAAAGAGACCTATTGGATTTGAAATACATGAACGACTGTTAACTAATTATTTGGTGTCCAATTTTTTCAAACTGATTTAGAAAGAATCTCATCTATTTTGATTCCAACAGTTTCCTAACTATCTCTAAGCTTTCAATTATTTCACAAATTGAAATCACAAACTCTCCATTCTTTTAGTTTTTGGTCTGCTTACTATATGCATACAAATTTAATTTTGCTTAATTTTATAATTTTGAATGATGAATTCAAAAATCTTTTCATCTCTAAGGTATAAGAATATTAAAAATTCTAAAATTCCTTAGTTATCTTTTCTAATATATACGTACCTTTTTTTAATCATATCATCGTTTTTCATCAAAGTTTGAATTCTGTTAGGACCTTTTGGATTATTTACTTTATATATCATATATTTCTATAAAATTTTTAAGATAATCATATTTAATATTTGTGTAAAAAGAAAGGAAAAAAAGATGAAAGAAGAAAAAACTAAACATTAAACATCTATTGTGTTTATTGACGAAGAGATGGAATAAAATGAAATAGATGTTTTTAAAAAAGAATGTTTTGATTTGTTTGATCGTGAACACCTATTTATAGAATAATTTTAGATTTAAAACTCTATTATCAACCACAATTTTGCGTACTACATTCACCATTAACCAAACATTTGTTTTTAGACACTTAAACTCTAAAATTACCACAAATCATAGACCTAACATTTTGACAAATTTAATCATATGAAGTAAGGAATGACTTAATATATGTTGTAAGCAAATGAATCATTATTTAAATATTATTTCTTGATTCATTTCATCAAACACTAGTTATTTTAACTCATCAAAAATCTTATTGATGATAGTACATGTGTGAAAATATCTTCGAATTGATATTCTCTTTTGGAATAGGTAAGTTTGATGGTGTTGTTGTATATCTGCTTCTCTAAACACTTGATATTTGATGTTGTGTTTTGTTATTTTGACGAAAATAATTGAACTATTGTCATAAACGATTGTCCTACTTTCTTCTTGCTTACATAGAACTCTCGAGTAAGTTATGGAGCCAAATTGTCTAGTTCACGATAGTTGCAATTAAAATGTATTTAGCTTCTGCGTCTGATTGAGCGATAACTTCTTGTTTGTGTGATTGGCAAGAGAACAAAATATATCCACTTATGTTCTTCATATCCTTTTGACTTCCAACCCAATCACAATCACAATGTTCTTATAAAAATACATAATTCTTGGATTAAATGTAAATCGATAGTAATTGTTCCTTTGACATACCTCAAGATCCACTTTGCTTGTTTCTAATGTTTCGTCAGTGGTTTATTCATGAATCTTGAGAGATATCTTGTTGCAAACATGATATCGACTCTTGTGGCATTCACTTGTTCCCTCGCATGTCCATCAATATTATTTTCATGTGGTATTAATGGTGTGATGATTGGCTTACAATTGATCATCCCAAATTTCTACAATAATTTATTCGCATAATTTGTTTAAAACAAGAATATCCATAAGAACATTGGTATATTTCCATGCCAAGGAAGTACTCCATTTTACCTAGATTTATCATCTCAAAGTGACTCATAATATTTTCTTTGAATTTTTTATGTTCTTATTGCTTCTAGTTGCAATTCAATCATCCACATAAAGTGATATGATTAATATATTTGTCAAGCTTTTCGATGTACATCGTTGCTTCATATGGACATCTTTCGAAACCATATTTTAGAAAGTATCCATCAATCTTGTCATACCATGCTTTGAGGCATTCTTTAATTCATATCATGCTTTCAGCAACTTTAATACATGTGTTTCTTTGCCTTCAAATTGAATTCCTTGTGGTTACTCCACAAATACTTCTTCCTCAAGTTCACTATATAGAAATTCCAATTTTACATCCATGTGATGTAATGTCAATCTCCTTTGCATGGAAATTGCTAAGATGAGTATGATAGCAACATAATTCGATATTGGTGCAAATATCTCTATGTATTGTTCATCATATTTTTGAGAAAATCCTCTTGTAACCAATCTAGCTTTGTGCTTTTGAAAGCAACCATCTGCTGCAATACCGAGTTTGTATATCCATTTGACCGTGATAGCGCTCTTTCATTCTTGTCTTTCCACCAACTCCCAAGTGTTATTCTTCTCAATCATATTGATTTCTTCTTGCATAGCTTTTCTTCACTTAATATATCTTTCACCTTCTTAAAAAAATGGTTGGTTCTATACTGAAGATAGAAAATATGCCTCCATCACATCTGTAGAGCATTCTAATACTCGGATAATGATTGCAAATATATGAATTTCTTTATGAAACGTCGATGACCAGTCTATATGTAAAAATGGTGTCACATGCTTTTTTTGGAGTTGTTGAGCAACCACATGAAGAGATTCCGAACAATGAGGCATTCTGATTTTTCAACCAATTGGATTCGGCGAAACCACGTATATATGAAGGTTGTCATGAAGGTCAATCTCATTTTCTTTGTCATCAAGAATGATGTGTATAAAAATAGACTACAATGTAGCTGAAAATTGCATGGATTCCTTCTGCAAAACCATGCGTGAATATTTACTGAAAAATAATCAAGTTCCTGAGACATATTATGAAACAAATAATGTTCTAAATGATTTGGGAATACCACATGAAAAATTTTATGTTTGTAGAAATAGTTTCATGTTGTTTTGGGGAGAAGATAAGGACCTGATGAAATGTAAATTTTGTGGTGCAAACAGATTTCGTGCAAAAAACCCATCTTCAAGAAAATATGAACCATACTAAACGATTTTCTATATGCCTATAACAAATAGGTTGAGAAGGTTATATGAATAAAAAAAATCTGCGGTAATGAGATGGCACGTAGAACACTCGACAGACGAAATGGATAATGCAACATCCATCAAAATGGAAGGCTTAAAAGATTTCAATGAAATATTTCGTGAGTTCGCGTATGGAACGACAAATATTTATCTTTGTCTATGCATCGCTGGATTTAGTCCATATGGAAATCTAGAAGTCAATATTCTTTCTTGCCAGTGATTTTGTCTTCGTATAATTTACCTCTCGATATGTATCTGAAAAGAGGTGTAATGTTTCTGACGTTACAGATTTCGAGACCAGAATATCCCAAGAAACATTCCGATGTCTTTTTTCAACCCCTAATTCATGAATTGAGAGATTTGTGGAACAATGGAATTCTTGCATATGAGGTAAGTAAGAAGAAAAATTTCACATTGAAAATCGTCTTGTTGCGGATAATTAGCGACTTCTCTACCTATGGAATGTTATCTGAATGGAGCACACATGAGAGAATGACATGTCCATATTGTATAGAGGATACAGATTCATTTCAACTAGTACGTGGAAAGAAATCATGTAGTTTGATTGTCATAGAAGATTTCTTCCCCGTAAATATATATTCAGAAAAGATTAAAAAAACATTTTCGAAAGAACATAGTACAAAAAGATTATTAGTTTTCAAATATATTAATAATTATCAAATGAAATATAATTAACACACTTACAATAAAAGTGCGCCACCATCGTTGGCGCACAACTTCTGGCGTCACTTGCCAGGAGTAGAAGAGCTCGTCCTGTAACGACCCTTGGATGATGATATTGTTGGTGTGTTTTAACACATCATCCTCATCAAACCTGCATATCAAAAATAAAAAGTTAGATAATAGTTACGAAATTTAAATAAAATTAAATACAATTATATA